>JADRCH010000362.1:218003-261603 GCA_019843965.1 Rhynchomys soricoides
CTCTCTCTCTCTCTCTCTCTCTCTCTCTCTCTCTCTCTCTCTCTCTCACACACACACACACACACACACACACACACATGCAGACACACACGGGGTGGGGGGAGGCTGGAAGGCCGTTGTCTAAGAAGCCAGAGCTGGACAGAGAGCTGTCCAAGATCAAGCCTTGAGGCCCTCAGTATACTGGCAAAGTGGCAGGCCCCCTTTGCAGACGGGACAAGCTTATTGAACCCCTGACTCTAGGAAATCAATGATGACTGTTACCTGGCATCTGTTCCTGAGCTCCCAGCTGCTGCCACCCCTTGCACTGTCCCTAGGCTCCCTCAGAAGCCTGGCTCTCAGGTTCACTATGAAACACTTGAATTCCTTAGCTGGGCAGGGAATGACAACATCTTCCATGAGACGACCAAGGCAATGGAAAGATTTCATGGCCAGAATGAGCCCAAACACTGACAAGATAACCAGTGTGTGTGCACATAGCAAACAAGTATGTGGTATGCGTGCATGCATGCCTATGCATGTGTATACTTACTTCTAACATGCTGACTCTCATACATAACATTTGCTGACTGTCACACACATTCCACATCTCAACTTCCTCTTCAGGCAGGGTCGGAAGTGAGTTCTCTCACACTGTCTCCTCCTGGCAGCCCTCCACAGTCAATTCCCATGACACAGGTCAGATAATGCCACAGTGTCCTTCTGGCCCAGGAACAGTGCCTGTCTCTAGCAAAGCATAGTCTCTGGTGGGGCCCAAGAGATTCAGAGAGCTGTCTCTGTCCCATACCCTATCAGGGCCTTTCATCCTCATTCTTGGGGAATGCAGGTCCTGTTTACAACCACTGAGGTGAGCCCCTGGGCATCTGCTCTGAGCTCCCGACTTGCCAGATAGGAAAACCGAGGCTGGAAGATCCCACATTTCCCAAGCTGTGTAGTCAGAGAAGGGTTCTTTAGGTGGAATCCAGTTTCTGACTAAGTCCATTACTGGGTGTCCTAAGTCAACCTTCAGGTGATCCACACAGCACCAGCCATGGTGCATACGTTCCTATCTGCCATTCTCATGTGTGCTCACTGCAGTTCCCTTGAGATTAGCTATGGCACTGTGGGGAAGTTCCTCCAGGCTGGGCTAAGTCTCCAAGTTGAGGTCCTGCCTCTAGAGAGCCCTGGCTTGCTCTAAGTACTGCTAAGGCCCCACTCCCACCTTCTGTGATAAGGGCAGTCAGGGAGGGCACACTGCAGGGGGAGCTCACCCTGCAGGGCCAGCAGCTGGAGTTAGAGATTTGACGGTGCTTCAAGTACATTGCACAGGATACCTGGGGGCCAGATAAGTCCCGGCTCCAGGGCACTGGCTCTTCCTGTGTTTCATGGGGCTGAGCCAACACTCACTAATAGGGTGTATGTATGCAGAAGGAACCCTTGCTAGTTCTGCTGGGGCATGTCTAGGGTCTGAGTCAGGGAAATGGAAGGGAAGGAAGTTGAGGGGAAGAGAAGACTGCTGACTCCAATCCTCCTTACAGTCAGCATCGGCAGACCCCAGCTGTTGCTAGGTAACTATTTATCCTCAAGTTGGATCCCACCCTTCAGGCCACAACGTTTTCCTTTTTCTTTTTGCATCCTACCAAGAGCCCTGTGAAATCTGCGTCTGACAGCTATCCCCTCACAGACAGAAACCATTGTCTATGCATGGAGCCACTGGCCACTCTGTGCCTGATGTCCAGGAGTGCCCCCCCCCACTCACATACATATTCACACACACAAACACACTTCACACACACACACACTTCACACACACATACACGAATACTCTACTTCAGGGAGGGCATGCTGACATCAAACCATGCCTACAAGTGGAGCCATGCTCAGAAAGGTGAAGGGGCTCGCCACACAGCAATGTGGGCTCTGCTCCACTGTTACCATAGTAATGTCTCCCTGAGCTTAGGAATTAAGGGTCCAAACAAGTTTTCCCAGGAGTCTGTCACTCTGACACTGCAGAGCTAGGATGTGTTCACTCACAGCTCTAGTGGTCTTGGGCAAGTCTCTGCTTATCATAGGGACCCTGATTGTCACTGTGTCTATTTAGGGGACAGCTTCTTAATAATGGACAAGCCAGCTGCTGCAACTTCCCTCAGCTCATCCTCTGCTGGTACCCTCAGCAATGAGCAGCTGTTGCTTAGCAACAGAAGTAGGGGGTAGGGGTCTGCCAAATCCCAGGATCTGTATAAACCTCCTGCCTGAATTACACATCCCAGGCACAGGCTTTGGAGATACTGTGCCAACTACAGATCTGAAGCCCAATGCCAGGTAATGGAGTGGGTTGTGCCTGGCCTTGCTAGGGTGCTGAAAGACCCAGTCTGACCTCTAATCATTGGTTTCTGTGTGGGGCAGGGCACTGTGTCATCCTGTCAGGTTGAGAGGATAATAGGTCAAAAAGTATCTGAGAGTCTTGACCTTGGGACCCCATCCTCCCACCTAGAAACAAAGGGAATGGTTCAGAAGTTCACTCTCTTCCCCCAGATGTGAGTTCTTGAACAAGCCTAGCTCCTGACATGAAAACTGGGTTTTGGGTGGAAACAAAGCATTTCATACACCTTTGCTCCTTAAATACTCACTACAACCCTGGGGGAAAACAAACTGAGACCCAGAAAGGTTAGGCGACCTGCCCAGCATTATACAGCCAGAATGAGATAGAGTTAATATCTGAAAGTAGACCCATGTGACTTTAGACCCTGAACTTACAAACTTACAATGCCTCTCCCGGGTGCCTCCCCAGGTTCCTACTTAAGAAAGTGTGTGTGTGTGTGTGTGTGTGTGTGTGTGTGTGTGTCCTTATGTGTGCATGTGTATGTGTGTGCATTCATGTATGCATGGGCGTGCAAGCATGTGTGTGTAAGCACACCCTGATGCCACAGATAGAAAGCTAGCCGCTCTATGCCTAGGACAGATTTTGACAGCAGTGGTTTTGGCTGTGAGGAACAGCAAGGTGTTAGATGTGTATCAGGCCCTTCTTGTATCAGGAGGAAGAAGGAAAACATGGTGATTACACAGTAGGAAGAGATCAGGCTGGTGAGGTTTCCCAGGGCACTTTGCCCTGGCCACTATGATCTGTTTCAGGATATTAGGAGAGAGCTCCTAAATGTCCTATCTCTTTCCTTAGGGGGTGCTGGGGGTTCTGAAATGCCTGGGTCCCAGCCAAGGGCTGTGATGTGCAGCCTGTCCCCAGGTGGAACGTGTCTTGCAGTCCGTTTGCAGCAATCCTCACAGGGTCTGCCCTTGCAGCCCTCTGTGGTCTGGTAAGCAGATGGGAGGGAGCAATGGCTGCCAAGGGGAAGAAGACTGGATGAGGAGGAGAAGACTACAGGAAGTGAGTAAAGAGGCGAGGAGGGGAGGGGGGACAAGGAAAGAATGTGAACTGCTGACTAGCATAGGAGGGAGCCAGAGGAAGTGGCAAGGAGAGGGATGCGTGCTAGGGATACAGGGGTAACAAGCAGTAGAAAGGGGAAGAGAGGGTTCCACATACCCCATGAGCCACAGGATCGATAAACAGGAGACGGGACAGTAATTGCTCCACCTACCCAACTCTGCCATGCAGATATACCTTATAATGCAGACCTGGCCCCAGCCAAGACCTGTTGACACCAAATTTCTAAGGAAAGAGTCAGAGGCTGCTTTAAAAACATACCCCAGGGTTTGTCAAGAACTAGCATATCCACCAAAGATCTAGGGCTCAGAGTAGCCCCAATCCAGCTCCACCAGCCTCAGTTTCCCGACTGCACAGTGGGCACAAATATATCTGAAAAACCAACTGGAGGGGGGAGGGGCAACTGTTCAATCAGTAAGGAGCTTGTGAGGCAGCATGAGCCCAGAGCTGGATCCCCAGAATCTGTGGGAAAGTGGGGTGAGGGTGGTAGTATGCTCTTGCCATCAACAATGAGAGGTGAAAACAGGTGGATTCTAGGTCCTAGTGAGAGTCTTATCTCAAAGACTAGGTGAAAGCCAGGAGGTGGTGGTGCAGGCTTTTTATCTCAGCACTCAGGAGGCAAAGGCAGGCAGATCTCTGTGAGTTGAAGGCCAGCCTGGGGAAAAACCCTGTCTCAAAAAGACTAGGTGGAAAGCAACAGAAAGACATGGAAGGTCTACCTGTGGCTTCCATACACATGCATGCATGTGTGTGCTCATGCAACACAGGAAGGTGCACAGTCACACGTGCACTCACAAAAGTGACCATGGAGTTTGCATGTGACCATGTGCTTGGGGTCTGGGCCATTGTTCAGCAGAGGAAAGGAGAGAAGTTTAAAGTCCAGCCCAATAAGCCAAGTAGCCTCAAGCACAGCCTGACATGGACTCGGGTGAGTGTGTGTGTGTGTGTGTGTGTGACAAAGATGATGAATGGAAGATCCTTTTCCCTGGCCAATAGCTGAGTGCATCTTAAACCCAACATGCAAATCTCTTACTCCGCCCCCCATGCTCCTGCTCTGAAATCCAAAGGGTTTAAGCACTAGGGAGAGTGGCTCTGGAGAGAAGGGACTCAACAAAGTATCTTAGGAGGTAGATGAGTGTGAGATGCCCTGTCCCATGATCTATGTCCCTCCCTCGCCTCTTCTGGTGGTCCTTAGGTGGCAGTGGGCCATGGTGGCAAAGTGGGAGTAAACACATCCCATGGAGGCTGGGGAGGGGGCTAGCCAAGACACTAGCTCGCTTGCTTGGCTTGCAGTAATCAAGGCTCAATCAGCGCTCATCAATGTGTTCTTGAAATAGACCCAACTGGATGGGGGAAGCGAGCAGTGCTTCGGTTTGTATAGCAGCAATCAGAGGAAGGCAATTTTAGATCCTCAGCAACAGCAGCTTTGCCCACACACTCAGGGATTCAGCAGAGCTGAGGTGCTGCTGTGGAGCCCACTGCAATCTCGGAGGTTAAAAACACCCCACTGGGGCTGCAGCTGCCCAGGCCAGGAGCGGGTATGGGAACATGGGTCCAGCTGCACTAGGGCAGAGTCCATGTTCTCCTTCTGTACATTGGTGGAGGTCCTACTGTGTGCTGGAAGCATGGACAGCTGCTTTGTTTGTGTACATTGGGTTCCCTTTTGCAGAGGAACCAATGGAGATGGAAGAGGTGACTGTCTGGTCAAAGGTCATTTAGCTAGGGCAGGATCCTGTCTGTTTGACACCTGTAGTGGGGCCCTTTAGTCTCTAGGAGACATTGGCCTCAGCTAACACAAAGCACCTTGCTAACAGGACACCAGGCCTTGCAAAACTCTGAGGCCCAAGAACAATGGTTTCCAGCTTGCAGATGAGGTACCTCAAGAGGTGGAAGATTTGCTAAAGAGTCTGATTCCACCCATGACACATGACGTCACCCAGCACTGACCTTCAGAAGACTGAGATCTGCTCAGCTGCTCCTATCTCTAACCCATCATTTCAAATGCTCCACTTCCAGAGCACCAAGAAGTCTTAGCCCACTTTCAAACCACACCCAGGATCTGCATATCCCCCTTGAGGATGACCCCATCCTCCTCCCCACCCACCCCTGCTTCCGGTTCTAGCAGCCACCTTACCTGGGCCCCTACAGTAGCTGGAAGGTCTCATTCAAACCTAAGCCAGAGCCTGCGAGATGGCTAAGGTAAAGAAAGGCATTTGCCACCAGGTCTGAGGACCTGAGTTTGGTCGTCAGAACTTGTATGATGGAAAGAAAGAACCAGCTCCTGCAAGTTTCCCTCTGACCTCCACATACACACGTTTGGTCACACATGTGCCCCCTCCATCACATACACATGTAAATGCAAATAAACAAAGAAAAAGAAAGAATGAATATATACATATATATATACCACAGCAGACATCAGAACTTGTACCTTTTCTGTTCAAAATTCCCATGGTTCCCAGCTCCCTCATTTTACGTTGACACTAGCCTGCCAGGCCATCCTCCTGTACCCATCACCTCTCTCAGCTTGGCATCCCCCAATTTCTCCTAAGCACTTTGTTTTGGCTCCTTGCAATCCTGGGAATAGTACATTCAAACATACAAGTTTCCACCACAGGACCTTTGCACATGTTGTTCTCTCTTCCAGTAATGCTTTCTCTCTCTCCCTCCCTCCCTCATTGCCTCCCTTCCTCCCTGGATGGTCTATTTAGATCCCCACACACCCACACTTTAACTCCTGCCATGCTCTCTCTGACCTCCTTACACCTCTCATGCAGATCACTTGCTTCAGCCCTCTCTTTACTTGACTTTGTGGGATGCTCATAGTCCTGTCTCTGCCTACCAGAATGAAGCTGTGTGATACAGAGGGCAGAAAACTGGCATTTTCTGGGTGTGGGTAGCAGCTGGATGGAGGAGAACAGACTAGGTGGGGGCAGAGGCTGCAGGGGTTGAATTCACCTGAGGAATGAGAACAGGATTGCATGGCAGTTGGTGGAGCAAGCCCCAACACTCAGTCTCCCCATCTATTCACTGGGCTAGTGACCCTATGCCCTCAGTGCGTATGAGGGCAAGGGATGTTGGCTTTATTTGTAGATGAGACAAGAAAACCATCAGGACTGGGCTAGCCACTGATGAAGGCTTCTTCCCTCTCTCCTCCAATGGCTGTGAGAAGCCATAATCTAGAAATAGTCACAATGCCCATAAATGCTGTCACCAGAGGAAGGGTCCTGGCTGTGACACAAAAGACAGGTCCTGCTTGCTTGCTGACATCTTGGGGCAGAGCTGAATCCTGGGCTGATGAGGTTGGTGAGGGTGGGCAGCCCCCCTCCTGGCTCTCTGTCTGCTTCCTCTCGACATCTCTTCCAACCACGTGTCTGTCCCCCTCCCCCCCAGAACGTGCGTTTGTAACCAACTTCTCAGTGGCCAAGGGAGGATTTTTAAAAATAGAGTCATTGATTTTGTATTTTAGAATAAAAAAAGCAATAGTCGCGTTTTGTTTAGGAAAAAATAATTAGATGGTACAGAAAAGAAAAATAAAAAGGAGATGGAAATTGGCCTAAATCTTCTCCCCAGAAACTTTCCCCACCCCCAATCCAAGTCCTGTTCTTGTGGCTATCCTGTGCACTTCCTTGTCCAGATGGGATGGGAGCCTGACTCCACTGCAGATGGATTGGGGCTGGCCAGCAGGTGTGAAGCCAGGACAGTACGGTGCAGTGTGAGCAGACCCACAGGCCGCCCTGGTTCTTCAGTCCTCACTGTATAGTCACCTCCCCACAAGCTGCTTTATCAGAAGTCTCCACAGTCAGCTTTCCAGTTCACAGGAGTCTTGTAAAACAAATGCCATTCAGCCAAGGCCGGCGCCAGCTTCGTTCAGAGGGGCGAGGCGAGTTTGTCCAAGGCAAGGCAAAGTTGGAATGAGGAAGCCAGGTCTCTAATATTATTTAGGTCCTTCTGAAGACCTAAGGTGGGTCAGACACCTGCACTTAGCCCTTTTGTGTAATCAAAAAGACTGAACCAGACAAGTGAAGCCATTTGCCAAAGATCACAATTAGGGGAGAGGGTGTCTGGGGTGAAGCAGAAGAAGATGAATCACACTATTTTTTTTTTTTTTTTGTCAAGGGTAGCCTTTCTGTTTCTTCAGCTGGGAATCTAGAAAAGACTAGGGACAGCCACCCTGCCCCCAAGTCTCCTTCGAAGGTCCCTGTTCCAGGTTCCACCTCCACGGCCTGAGGTTAGCAGCAGTGCCCCCTGGTGGCCTCTTTTGCTGCCACCTGCTGGTCTAGGGCCCAGATAAGAGATGGGCAGGCTGTAAGGGGAGGGGCCTCCCCATTCCTCCTCTTCCTTAAGGCCACAGCCTGCAATGTGCTCCCTGAAGGTCAATCCATGTCCTCCTGCAGGCTTATGGGTGGCTACAATGGCCCCTAGTAATGCCCCTGAACCCCAATTTCTTAAATTCTGCTGGTCCCCAGCCTCTCCTATTCCCAGAGCCCCCGCCCCTCCCACTCAGTCATTTGTCCATCCTAACTCCCAATGCTCCCTCCCTCACTGATGGCTAATGATTCAACCATTCACCAGGAACCTCTGATGTCTCTTTTCAGGTTCTGTAGGGGAGAGTGTATCTCTCACGCTCAATACCTCTTGGAGGTCTCCAATGTCCCCATCCCTCCAAATGGCCTTCCTTCATTTGGACGAATGTGGAGCCCCTGAGAGATGCATCATGTTTCCAGGTAGCTTTCAAGGCTCTCCCTTCTGTAACAACTCTACCATCTGGAATTTCAGCATGCTCTTGGGTAACCCAGTGGTGCTGGTGGCTGTGGCAGCCTTCCTGAGCTCCCGAAGTTCAATTTCATGTGTGAGCTTCTCTGGGCTAAGGGGGTACCCAGGTAGCTGGTGAAACAGGGCTTGCCTATGGGTCTGTGAGGGGTGGTAGGGTGAGGTTAGCATGTGAATCAGCAGACAGAGTCAAGTGGACAGCCCTCAACCTGGTGAGTGGATCTCATGCCTTCGGTAAGGGAGAAGAGAAAGGTGGGGGACATGTAGAACTGGCCCACTCTGCTGGGGCTGAGACAGGCTTCTTTTCCTCAGAGTTTCCCCCTGGGATGGGACTACACCCACAGCTTCTCTGTGTCTCCAGCGCACAGAGGGCAGATGCTGTGTTGCTCCCACAGTGTTCCATGCAGAGTAACCCTTTTTCAACAGGGAAGTAAAGATGTCTCTGAGTTAGGCTCAGAGACCACTCCTGTGTCTGCTGGGTGCTGAGTGATGTGCAGAAGGCTCACCACCCTACTGACACCCACAGTTGACCCTGAGAGCTGTGATAGGGTCTACATGGAGCCCCTGGGGAAGTGTGGGCTAGTCACATGTCCTCTCTGGGTCTCATTGCTACCCCATTACTGACAACTGAGGTGAGGCCCAGGAGAGTGGGCAGATTCACCCAGTACACAGCATAGTCTGCTGGAGAGGCCAGAGAGGCAGCTCCTCCCAGACAATCTCCATCAAGAAGTCTGTGGACACTGCTTCTTTTGACTAAGAATGGGAACATTTGAGAAAGGGGGCTGCCCTTATATCCTACCCCGAAGTCCTAGAATGGAAACTGGTAGGTGTTTAGAGACAGCCTACTGGGTGCACGAAAGAACCTGACGGTACTAGGCTTCAGCAGATCGCTTGCTCTGTGATGCTTGATCCCTTCCACCACCCACAGGAAACTTCTTAGAACTAGAGAGGGTCTTTGACTTTCAGAATTCCCCTTCCAGACTCAGGTTATTAGCATTGTCTATCAGAGATAGGCTGCATAGCCTCACTTGGCCAGCAGGGGTCACTAGCACACACAGCTGCCTATTGATGAACCAGGCAAATTCTTAAATACTGTAAGTTCAAAGGTCTGCTGCTCAAGTATCCTGGGAGGGAAGGAGACACACATTTTTATGACAGCCTCTTACTGCCTTGCTGCTGACACCTGATTAAGTGAATATTCAGGCTGTCAGCAGGTAGAGCCCTCAGCTCAGTAACTCATCTGACTCAGCAAGGAGGACAGGGGGCAGATTCTACAGCTGTGTGACTATGAGAGGTAAATTGCTTGAGTTATCTGTGCCCTGATTTTCCTATCTGTAAAATGGGCAAGCGGTTGTGAGAATAAAAGAGATTTGCTGAACATTCAGCTCACATAAAGCACGTGTGCAGCAGCCACCATGTCCGTGGGTCTCCCAGGGAAGTGTGGGCCAGTCTCACGTCTTCTCTGGGTCTCATTGCTACCCCATTACTGACAACTGAGGTGAGGCCCAGGAAAAGGGCCAGACTCACCAAGTAAACAGCATAGTCCTGTTCAGTGACTATATGACCCACAAGGCATCAAAGGAAGTAGAGCCTAAAACACCAGGGCTCCCGGTGTTGCCTGGTCTGTAATGCTGAGTGGATATCACAGCCTTTAATTACAGAGCCAAGATAGCATACCCTGAGGATACTCAAAGACAGAAGGAAACCCCAATAAAGACCACTTGCTGGGCACAGCCACATGGGAGTTGGTCCACATCCTTTAATTTTTAAAAACCGAGCAGACAAACAATCTTGTGCTCTTTGGGTTGCCAATAAAAAGTTTGTTATGCAAAACAGCCCAACCCATCGCATTTTTAATAATACTGTAAATATCTCGGAAAGGATATATTGCGTCATTTCTAATGAATATCAAAAAAGTTGTCACAATGACATGTCCCCTTGCTCCCACTTACCCTCCCCTCCTCCCAACAGTTACCCAAATACTAGTAGGAAATTACAAAAAGAAAAGAAACCAAAAAACAACAACCCCCAAACCACAAGCCTCCCTCTCCCCAGCCCCATGAGTAGTGTTAAGAGTGTCAAGTGTTAAGGGCCACATGTAGAACACATGTGTCTATGGTGACAGACATCAGGAATCTGTCTGTCCATCTGTCTATGAGGGAGTTGGTGGTGAGGAACAATAGCAGCAATGGGCAGCCTCCCTTCTCAGGGGTTGTGGGGGGACAGCAATTGAGGACAAACCCCACAGGTCATCTTCAGGATGGTGCTGGCCTTCCCAGAAGGAATATGTGGCCTGTGTGTGAGCAACTGGGGGTGGTATGCCCTGGACAAGGGCCCAATTACATGGGGATGGTTCTGGGCATTTGGCTCAGCCAGCTCAGGCTTTAGGTAGGAGGGAGGGGGCTGGGCAGAACAGCTAAGAGTCTGGAAGCATTGTGTAAATAGAGCATTCAGGTCTCTGACAGGACACTGGAGCCTTAGCATGAAGATATCTCACCTTTCCACAGAGAAATCTAGGAAACTACAGGAAGAGGGAAAGAATGACCCTCCCTCCACTTCCCATCCTCTAATAGCTGAGCAGACAAAGCGGCTGAAAAACCCAGCAGCTAAGGAAGAGAGATCAGCCTAAGAGGTCTAAGCCAGGCAGGAGGGGACAGTACTGGCCTCCCCCTAAGGAACCACGGCTGCTCTGTCTGCTCTCTGTTTCCAAGGAGGAGCTTGAGGGATGGCTGACCAGTTCTTCCCTCTGGCAAGTGCAAGTGAAGGCTCCTCAGACCCAGGTGACAGGCAGGTGGAATGGCTCCAAAGTAAGAAGTCTGCCCACAGGATCTGCAGGGATAGGCAGGAAGGTAGAAAAGAGGGCAGGGGACAAGGCAAGGGACAAGGAGGGGTGCACAGGGAAGAGTGGGTAGAATCCAGCCCTAGGCCTCACTGTAGCTTCCCTGCAGGGGTGGCCATAGATCCTAAGCCATAGATCCTGGCCAGGCAGCTACAAGAAGAGATGATTACCTTCTGATTGTCCCTACCTAGGAAGAAGGGATAGAGCTGGTGGCCAAGAAGGCTGGATGGATGCTGGGAGCCCCTGCCACAGGGGCTGGGGGTGTACTGGTCTCTAGGAATCAGGGTTAAGCTAAAACTCCAGCTGTTAGGGAAACACACTTCCCCACATCATTTATGGTAGGTTTGACTTAAGATAAGCAAGGTGGGTAGGTTGTAACCAAGGGGACAGAGAAGAGAAGAGGTCCACAAGTCCCTGCAGGTCAAAGCAGCCCTGCAAAGCAGTGAGGCAGGTACTCTTCCCTGCTTCGAAGGAAAGACTCCACTCTATCCTTTCCCTCAGTTTGGGAGATGGAGAAACTGGGGGACCAGGAGAGAAGGGAGGAGCCCCAGTCACTGGACGGGACAGTCAGCAACTCCTGGTTACTCAGGAGTCCAGAGGATGGTGGAATGTTTTGTCTTGCAAACCTTGATATGTGGAAGGTGTCACTGGAAAGGGGGAGACCAAAAGAAAAAAATAAAACAAACTGTTCCTAAGGAAGGGTACAGAGGAGGGTGGCCATGGAAGTTCAGAGATAAAACCGGAAATGGCTGAAAACCAGAGGCAGAAGGGCACTGCTCCCCCACTCCACCTGCCCCCATCATAAAAGTTGACAGTATAATACAAGGACTCTAGAGAACACAGGCTGAGCCACCCTAGGCCAGGATCTGCTAGTCACTGTACAGAATTATCTCGGTGATGTGGATATGCCCACAATCTCCGGGGTGAGGGGAGGGTACAGGGCACACAGTGGCCGGCTGGGGGTTAACTTGTTAATAAGTCCTGTGCAGATGAGCAAGCCCCTAACATTAGGTGAAGTACGAGGTTCGGGATTCATTTACACGCAGGGAAGGAAGATTGGAGCTGCATCCAAGTGGCTGGTGGGGACTCAGAAGTGCGTCTCCTTCTCTGTGATGGCAGAGATGGTGCCATCGCCCTTGACCTTGGCCTCACAGTCATTAACGGTCACCGTCCGTGGGCTGGCTCCAAGCTTGCCCCGCATTTTCAGATCAGTGCTGGGGACTGTCAACTTCTGTAATTTCTAGATGGTTGGAGAGGAGAAGGCTGTGTGAGCAAGGATGCTAGGACCCAGGTCTGTCCATTCTACCTCCCCAGCTATATAGATGCTCCTTGGAGCCATCAGACCTGGGCCACGCCCTGGCTCTGCCTTACTTCTCAGCTCTGGGTGAGGCATTACCTCCATGAGTTCCTACCACCAGAAACAGAGATGGCTGAGATCCCCACTCCAGGCAGTAAGTGAGAAGGAAGAGAGGCGTTCAGCACCTGCAGCATGGAGGTGGAAGGTAACCAAGACTAGAGAATCAGAATCAGGGCTGCCACCCCATTCCTTCCTTGGCAGCAGGGACAGCTGGGCTGTGAAGTAGCCTGCCAGCTGTGCCAGCCAGTCTCCTGACCTCTGGCTGCATCACTGTATCTGTGAGCCAGGATGACAGGCACTGACCAGAGGGAAAGGGACTTGCAGGGCTACTGATGTGAATGTTGGTTGATCAGAGTCCTACCCTGCTCTAGGTTTGTCACCACACCACTGTAGTGCAGGGGGAGGTCTGTGTACTGAGCTCAAGCTATGCTTAGAGGCAGACGCCACCCCTAATTCAGCTGCCATGTGCTGTCTCAACCTCTTAGAATGCACCTCACGCATGGGCCCCACCTTAGCACTATCTGCCCTGCCCTGGGACCAGGATTCAGGAAACCCTCCTGAACATAAGCCCTTCCCTGAAAAAAAGCTGCAAGGACTCTGAGGCGGCTTAGTGTTCAAGGACAAGGTTGGTTCTCTTCTCTCAGGTGGAAGCTATGCTGTCTAGGTAGAATTAATATTTAGATTTGTGGCAGCCAATTAACTGTATTCTGTGTGCCAGGCCCTGCACCAGGCTCTTGTCTTAGACCAAGGTCTAGAGAAAAGGCTCTGGAGGCAGGTGCCTGGGTTCGAATCCCTGCTTACTCACCTACACAGCTAAGCTGTAACCTTGGTGATTCTGTTTCTTCAGCTGCTGGCCAGAATTATTGTGACCAAAGGACCAATCACAGCTCCAACATGATTCTTCCTCTGAGCTGTTCTGTTGGGAAGGTTCTTATACACCCTCCCACCGCCACCTCCACTTCCTGTGTCTGACGGGGGCTGAGTGGGCCTCAGACTCAGGAGTGAATTGTCAGGTGCAGATCACTAAGCAAGGAGGCCTGTGGCTAGGCCAGATCAGACAGCCTACTCTGTAACAAGTCCTGCTGTCTGCATAGGTAGGATGTGTATAACAAAAAACCAGAAGAGGGCTTGTAAGGACCAGGAGGCTGCCGGAGGGCTGAGCATGTTGTCCTAAGGCTGAGGTTTTAAAGTCCCAGGTCAATTCCCCCATGGACAGTTTGGTCTCAATCTGAATTAACCAACTGCCTTTGACCAGTACCTCCTGTAAACAACAAAAGGCACCTTCCATTCGTCTGCCTCAGTTGGAACCCAACTGAGTGGGGGTTCCATGGGCAGGGAGCTGGAGGAAACATTTTAGGTGGCACTTGTGTTTACCTGTGGCCTGTCAGAGATGACATTTGGCTACACCTCACTTTAGATCCTGATTCAAATGCTTTCCCTGTAGGAATGCCCAGACCGCTTCAACCCTCTATCAATTAAGGGGCACTATCAACCTGTTTGGTGGGTGGGAAGCTGAGGTGGAATTCACAGAATCTGGCTTAATCCAGAAATCTCACAGAGGTGCTTCTGGAACAGTTTAAGGATGTACACCTGCCAAAGAGGAGCCTGCTGCAGTTCCCATTCCATTCAGACCCAGCCTCCCCAGCTTCCTCTCACAACTTCTCACCTCAGGCAGTGTGCCCTCTGTCTTCCACAGCTTGATGAAGATCCAGAGTGGGATACATAGCATGGAGGACAGGGCCATGAGCCATCCGACGCCATAGCCCCAAGCAGGATATGTGTACACATTGTTGTACTTGAGTGGCTTGTACTTGACCAGGAAGAAGATGAAGATTCCCTGTGGAAAGGCAGGTGGTGGAGGTTCTTAGTGGTAGCCCTCAGCCCTATCCTATTCCAAGGGTCCAGGCACCTCAGCTGTCCACAGTGGGCTAGAGGTAGAACCATGGGCAGAAATCAGTCTGACTGTCAGAACACAGGGCCTGTGGCCTTGGGGCCCAGGCTCTCAGGGACCTTGGGGTCTCTTCAGGGCTGTGGTATCTGTCCCCTTTCCCAGGATCCTCTTTTCCAGCTTCTGCCCACTCAAAGAGTTTGTCTTAGGGCTATCTCCAACCTGTTGTTCTGACCCTTTCAATTGGAAAGATAAGTTCAGATACCTCCAGAACCAAAAACAAGACAAAGAATAATGGGGTCATTTTTCTGTTAAGTGTTCTCTCACCAAGGCTGATCTGTGGCCTGGTTCCAGGGACATAGCCTAAACCTTGACATTCTCCTCAACTCTGTCCATCACCTTCTCAGTAATAACCTCACTCATGGTTGCATACCCCTGGTGTCCAGGGAGGGAGACTAGTGTCAGGCTGATGTACGGAAGATCCTTACAGAAGAGAAACCTGTTCAGGGTCACTCAATACTTGAGTGAGGCCTTGTCTCAGCAAGCCCAGAGTCTGACCTGAGACATCAGCTCTAGAGAGTGTCAGGTGGCAGGGACCTTGGGGATATGACCCCCCCTCAGGGCTGGCCTCAGCTGAGCTGGTTGGAGCTGAAGAGTGGCCAGTGAACACGTCGGGGAAGGGATGGGGGTGGCTGTCCGCCAGCCTTACCGCACAGATCCCAGGGGTCACGACTTTCCAGCACCACTTGATGAGTGACAGTGGCCGATAACCAATCATGTCCTCAATATTGTCATAGAACCGGTTGCTTCCTATCCAGAGGAAAGGAGACAAGCATAAGTGTCTCAGAGAAGAGGCGAGGTGGGTCTACGTGGGACATAAGGGGCTTGGGTTTGAGTGTTGAGTGCCTGCATTTAAAGCAGGGTCCCTCGGGTGACATTGTTGGGTAGTCTTATTCTGCTCAAGGAAGTAGGGCTCTACAGAGATCCTTAGGTCAGCGGTGAGGGTGCCTCTCTCTGTTCCTGGTTAGAAATGTGATGTCTTTCTCCATTACACATTCTCTCAGCATGAAAGTTCTTCACCAGGACCAGAAGCAATGGCACCACCCAATCTTGGACTTGAAACTCCAGAACCATGAGTTTTGCTGGCAGCCATTTCTTTGCAGTGATGCAAAACCAGTTAACACAACAGACAAGGTGAGGTGAGGGCCTGCTGATTCACAGGAAATGGGGCTCTGGGGTGAAGGCTCTCTGGGCTGCTTGTGAATAATGGCTAGTGTTCCAAAGCTACACTCTGCTTGTTCTGGAGACAGCAGCTCTCATCCTGGTCCATGTGAGGACCAGAAAGTGGGATGAATGAGGGGGTGGCTCACACTAGTGGCTCTGCCTGACGTCTCCCTCTGGGACACGATTTTCACAAAGAGGAAAACTGAACCTCGGGGTAGGACTGGCCAGATATCAGGGAGTCTGGGTCCTGAACATCCCTGAGGACTTGTGACAGGAGGAAGGGACCTAAGTCCCCAGGGAAAGTACTGAGCCAGATACAGCTTACCAGGCCCCAGGGGTCCAGCCTCCACTTACCATACACCCAGCCGATGCAGACACACTCAAAGATGGCCACAAAGAGCAAGCACATGCCACTGGCAGCATAGGAGTCAAAGAGCTGGAAAATATACATGCCTCCCTGAGGGCAGGAGGACAGACACACAGACAGACATGTCAGTAGCCAGTCTTTGTGTGGTCTTCTCTGTTCTGGCAGTTGCCAGTCCGTCATTTGTTCATTTCTAGTTTAAGTGCTACACACTCTGCAGTTGGGTGTTCCAAGGCCCTGTCCTGCAGAGAGGTCAGGGTTGTAGGTGGTCTGTGGCTTCACTGAAACCAGAGTGGATGGCAGATGGCTTTAACACCTCTCCCCAGAGCCTCTGCAGCAGCCTCCAGGGAAGCCTTACTGCTGCTGGTCTCACATTCTTCCACATTTTCAGAGGTTTAAAATCACCCTTAACTCCCTCCAACCTAGCCCACCACCCATTTACAGCAAAGTGGCCTCATTTTGCATTTGGTTAAGTTCTTTTGAAGCTCAGCCCAAATGTCACTTCCTCTGAGAAGCCCTCCATCCTCATTCTCACTCTTTCTTCAGGCCTTCAGACCACATTGTTTGAATTTACAATTTAATCCTAAAAGTGCCATGTTAGTAACTGAGAGTTCTGATCTCTGCTCAGGAAGACCCCATCTTATTTTACCTACAGCTTCCAGCAGAGTCCAGCACACAGTAGGTCCCTTAAAAGATGTAAGTAGAATCACCTAGAGCATGGACTCTGTGGCATGGAACTGGCTGGCCTGCCTTGAGCCATGTCCCACTCTCTGGCTCAAAAATGGACACACGGTAGGTGTGCAGTAATTCATCTTTGTGATGAATTACTGATGACACACAGTAGGTGCATAATAATGAATTACGGATGAAAGATTGTCTGTGGGTCCACTCTGTAACACATGGTTGACCCATTGGTGGCTGGTATCTATTGTCAACTTGACCAGAATCAGGATCGCCTCGGGGCATGTCTGTGGGAATATTTCTAGAAAGAATTGACCAAAGTGAGAAAACCTTGGCCTCAGGGTGGGCAGCACCTTCCAATAGGGGGCCCAGATAGAGAGAGATTTGAGGAAAAGCATGTGTTCGCCTATTGCTGAGTGAATGCTTCTATTTTGGCCTACACCACCTCTACAGACCCCAGCCTCTCCAGCCTTCCATCACAGACACAATGCCAGTAACTTTCCAGTGATCTTCTTGGGCCTCCAGTTCCAGTTTACAACCACTAGGGTGTCCAGCTTCATGGGCTGAGCAGGTCCTCCTCTGCAGGAAACAGCCCGACCAGGTAAGACATCCTAGTGACCCACTTTTATACTCTGTTCCCCTAGAGGGCCCTAAAGACCCCTTGCCAGTTTCACTTAAACAGTAGTGTAGCTTTTCACATATTGCTTATCCGATGTTAGGCATTATGAGTAATCCAGAGATGATCGGTACACACACAGCAGGATGTGCATTGGTCCTACGAATCCTGGGAAGCCACAGATTAGCTGCTCATGGTGGTTCTGGTATCAAGGGATGACTGTCTGAGCAAGTCTGAAGATGAAGCTCAGTGGAAGCCCTGCCACTCAAAGGGATCCAGGGAGGTCTTTCATGAGGACTGGGGCGTGGCGAGAGCCTGGGAAGGGAAGGAGGGAGAGGCCAGGTCCGGATCCCAGCAGGAATGGCATCTATAAAGAAGATCTTTTTGATATTCTAAGGTCCTTGAAGAGCACAGATGCAGGGTTATCAATGTGAACCCTGGGGGGGGGGGAGTGTCAGGTGGGGGAAAGTCAGGGCAAGGGGATAGAAAACCTGACAGCAGCTTCAGGGCCTCCTGTGTCTGCCAACGTGACTCACTTGGAACAAGAGTAGCCCATCATGTCCCCAGGACTGTCTTCAATCACATCACATGTATTCTGAGACTATGTGTCCCCTCATTTGTCTCCTCCAAAGATGGAGGTAACATCGCAACAAAAATAGGGCCACATAGGAAACACCAGTGTGAAGAGTAGGTTCAGTGTGAGGGGTATGGTGGGACTCTGGCTAACTGCAGAACTTACACACTATCTGGACACAGGATTTTAGCCAATGGCTGTTAGAGGGAGTGGGTGTGAAGCCTGATGTGCAGATTCTCTGGAACATACTACAAGTCAGGATTTCTCTAGGAAAAAATGATCTTTTTAAAATTGTTGATGATGTCTTCATATTTTGAAAAACGTAGGGAGGGTGGAACTAAATCCCTGGGCCCTGTCTGTTGTGAGGCTGCCTTTGACAGCAACAGTGGACATTAGTCTGTCAGCTTTAGGCTTGAGTCTGAGGCACCAGGATAGCAATGGATTTAGCTTTTCTGAGTTCAAACTGAAGATTCTCTTCCTAACAGCCATGAGTGTCACTTTTAAAGGAACCAAGTAACCCTTCTGTGCACTGCCCAGGAAAGCCCCCAGTCGCATACTGATTTCTGCTCAGCAACAGGTTGTATGTACCAGAGATGACTTCTCAATCTTGCCAGGCCTCATAGAACAGGCCTATCATTACAGACTTTCAGGAGGCGGAGGTGTGAGAATCACAAGTTCAAGGCCCACCTCCAGCACAGAGTGAGTTCAGATCTAGCCTACTCCATTTAGTGACACAATCAAAATAAAAAGTAAAAAGAAAGAAAGAGATGTAGCTCAGGAGTAGAGCACTTGCCTAGCATGAGACAGAGTCAAGTTCAGACTCAGCATCAGCAATGAAAAGACCAGAAAGTAAAGCAAGAAGTTCACTGAGTTTAGGTCCCCTAGTGACCTGGTGTCTGGCTCAGTTTGTGCAAGGGTGCTCTATGGCCCAAGTTTGTTTCTTTGTTTGTTTGTTTCTTTGTTTGTTTGTTTATTTCTTTCTTTCTTTCCTCTCCTTCTCCTCCTCCTCCTCCTTTTTGGTGTCTTCAAGACAGGGTTTCTCTGAGTAGCCCTGGTTATTCTAGAACTCATCATGTAGACCAGGCTGGGCTTGAACTCACAGAGATCCACCTGCCTCTGCCTCCTGAGTGTTGGGATTGAAGGTGCCACCACTCCAGGCTACTGCCCAGCTCTTTAAACTGTGCCGGTCACGTAAATGAAATATGGGAGGCGTAAAACAATCGGCAAAGGCCAAAGGATTCTGACTGTACAAGGACTGAAAATTAAATCAAGAGCAAATCTGTAACAAACCAGGTGTTTTTTGGCAGCGCCCACTGGTGCTGCACTGTGTGGCCTCACCACAGCCATGGTTCTACCACATGGCACACTCTTTGCATCCCTCAGCACCAATAAACACTGCCTGAAACATCTCAAACACGAGACTACTACATGTTATGAACTGCAGTGTTTATACTGTAGGTAAAAAGGCTTCTGTTCTCCCAGAAACATAAAGGTTTAGTTTCCTCAGTGTGTATCAAGTTAGGCTAGCTTTACAGTCTATTGCTGGAATGTTTGATATCTCTTTTTACATTTAGTGCACATATATGTGTGTGCATGTGTAAGAGCATGTGTAAGTTCGTATGTGTGTGCATGTATATGTATACGTGTGTGTGCATACATGCATAGGAGCTGTTTTGGCTCATGTGTGGAAGTCAGAGTACAATTTACGGGAGTCAGTTCTCTCCTACCACGTGGGTTTGGAACCAAACTCAGGTTGTCAAGCTTGGTGGCACCTTTATCCACTGAGCCATCTTGCCAGCCTCAGAACATTTGGTTTAAAAACTTCTGTCTGAGTTATATAAAAGATTATTCAATATATTTGTCTTGGGGTCAGGATAGAATTATGATTTCTGAAATGACCCTGAACACACATTTGAAGTTATGAACTATGTATGTAGTGTTCTCAGTATTAGTGATCATGAAACCAAAATACTGGTCAACCCGGAAAGCCATTAAAGACGTTCTACATCCTGCAGTATCAAATATTCTGCCAAGATTTGCTTCTTTATGTAAGCACAAGCACCTCATTAGAATACAATTTTGCTTTTGTCTTAATAAATGACAAAATTATATACCAAAAATTGATGTTTTAAAAGAAATTTCTTTATAATTTATTATCAGTAAGTGTTTGGTTTATACTCTTATTTTTTTTTTTTTAATGTATGTGAGTATTTTGTCTGCATCTATTGTCTGTGCACCACATGTGTGAAATGCCTGTGAAGGCCAGAGAGGGCGCTGGATCACATGAGGCTGAAGCTACAGATGGTTGTGAGCTGCCATGTGGGTTCTGGGAATCAAACCCAGGTCCTCTGCAAGAGCAGCCAGTGCTCTTGCCCACTGGGTTATCTCCCTAGACCCTGTATATCTATTTTATACTTCTATATACCCAGGGTCACATGCAAATTTCTTGGGCAAAAAGGAGCTATGTGTAGCAAAGCTTAGGGTTCCTGCACTGATGTCCATATGTCCATTGGTCCTTACAACACAGCCCTAGTAAGACATCGATAGCTAGATTGGCAAGGCCACTTGCAGCATAATGTCATGGAGCAGAGTGGAGGGGCTGAGAACTGAATGGCAGGGCTCAGCATCTTAACCATCAGTCACACTGCTGTGGTGGAAGATAAGAAATGGGTAGCCTGTGTTTTCCTTAGACCTGAGCTCTAACCAAACATAAATGAGAAAGAGAGGCCCTGGCAGGCAATTACCAGGATGTCCGAGGCTTACATGGCTCACTGGGCCCATTGTGAACTTCTTCAGTACAATGGGCCTGAAGATATCCCTCTGTGGGGGTGGAGGGCCGGCATGTAAAGCCCAAGTGCCTGTTGACTAATAGTCTTGGTTGACTGGAGTACTGGCTCCCTGATGGCCCCTGGGAGTCACCATGCACCACAGGGGCCTAGTCACTGTAGCCTGGCTTTCCTACATGGAGAAACCGGAGGTGGAACCACAACAGAGAGAGCTGTAACTAGACCCTCACCCCATTAGCTTGCTCAAACAGGGACTGTCACTCTCATCAATGTGACAGTGGGCAAGAACAGTAATAACTCCAGCACTGACACTGAGCAGGAGACCTGAGCTGCCTCCAGGCACCCCTGACCGAATAGGATGCTCTTGTTCTCCTGAACTTTTGGGTCTGGAGGACAACTGGTAAAAAGGCTGATCAGGGAGGGATCTCTTTAACAGCCAGAGGGATGGGGAATGAGCTGAGAACACAGCGGTGTGTGTGTGTGTGTGTGTGTGTGTGTGTGTGTGTGTGTGTAGGCCTGATGGGAAGGGAAGCAGGGGAGCTTCCCTGAGGCTGTGTCCTAGGAAGAGGATGTGGAAGAGAGCATCTGGAGATGGCTGGTCTTTGCTTCACCCCAGCTGCCTGATGACTTCCTGTTCCCCACTCCTCCCTGTTTCTTACATAGCCTCTCTGTGTCTCTCAGCAACGGATCTCCCTCCCCTTCCTTGCATTATCATACTGCATTATACAGAGAAAGCTGCCTAATCTCACCTTCCAGATACCTGACACAGAACAGCGACAGAATGGCTGAGGGGTGGGGTGAGCACATCGTTTAGAAGACCATCTCAATGATGGGGAGAAGCCCATCTCACCTGCATGGACCAGAAGGAGGAACACACAGGGGGCTGAGTCTGGAGCACATAGCAAATGCCACCCCAAGTGCCTGCTCTGAGAGAAGTTCCAGAAGAGCCACTATTAAACTTGAGGCCATGACAAGGAGCCAGTACTGGGCCTGAGAACTGAACTGTTCTCATCATTGGAGGGTCACCCAAGGGATGACGAGGGAATCAGTGGGTTGGCCTGACAAGCCCCTGTGTGAGTTATCCTGTCTAGCAACTTCTAGCACTGACACAGGGCTGATCTTGTACTGAGAGCTCACTGAGGGTCTGTGTTCACTCTCACGGAAGAGCAGGTACCCGAATAAACAAGAAGGCGCTGGATCTGTGCACAGCCTCAGGGTCTGAGGTCTCAGAGCAGGAGATAGGATACACAGCTAATACCACTTACCTCTGTCAGCATCACCAGGCCTAGGAAATAGGAGATGATGGACAAGGCCAGGATGAGCAGTTCTCGCCGGTAGCCCCGCCGGAAGACCTTGGGGTACATGTCTACCACAGCTGTTACAAGGCTCTCCACACACACAAACTGGAGGGAGAGAGACAGCACCTGAAGCCCAGGAAAAGGCCAGTCCTGGTACCCTAAGTCCACGTACCAGGGGTTTCCTTTTCACTGGCCTGCCCTCCACCTTCGCACTCTACCCATAGTGATGAATGCAAGCCCAGTGCCAATGTGCTCCAGAATATCCATTGCATAGGGTCACTCAGCATGCAGTCCAGACCGTAATGGCTCCTCCTTCATTGCTATCATTTACTGTTCTGGGTTTTATGAATTACATGAGACCTAGCCTCTGCCCTTGAGGCAAGGCAGGAATCTTACAACTGTCCTGGGAGTTTGGTATCTGCTGGCAGCAGGCTCTGGCCATTACCTTTGACTTTTAGGACTGTGACAGTCCCCTGCCCTATGGTAGGTGGAAAGCCACACTCAGCTCTAACAGCCAGGTGCTTGGTAACAGAACCCAGCAGTGAACCTGCCTGCTTCTGAGGTAGTCTCCCATACTTCTGTGCTGCATGGTGTATGTGTTTGCTAGTTACCATGTTGGGTACCCCTGATTGTCTGATTCACATCTATCTCCCCAGACAAGGTGTTTCCATTACAAAATAAGGGTTGGGGCACAGAGAGGGCTGGTGACTCTCTCAAAGTCACACAGCTGGGAGCTATTTAAAACTGATGTTCACCCCTGCATTACCTCTACAACAAAGGCTGGTACTGCCAGTCTTTCCCCAGGGTCTTGAGGGAGGGAGACTGGATTCAAAGAAGCCTGCTTACCCAGGAAGCTAATGGGAGTGTGGGCTGCAGATGTGCACAGGTAAGAGGGGAGCAGACCCAGGTATCTGTCTCAGCAAATCACTTAGTACCTCTAAGCCTTGGCTTCTGCTTTCAAACCCAGACAATGAACAGGGTCCTTAGCTCCTGTGACTATTAGACAGTGGGCTTAAAACGTGGCCCATGCACATGGCAGAAAAGCCAGTGAGCCAGCTCAGTGGTGCATGAGCAGAGTCATGCCTCAGTCACACCTCCTCTGCCAGGCAGGACCCTCTGTCAGTCACACACCAGCTGCAGAGCTCTGATTTCTGCAAGGCTTTGCCAACAACAATGGAAGGAAAAACTGTCAGCAGAACACCCAGTGCTTCTGCAGTGCAGCTTAGTGGTTTCTGGAGAAGGGTTCCCGCTCCAGAGAGAAACTGATGTGGCTGGATTGTCAGACACACAGGCCAGGGCTTGTGTGTTCAGTGACTCTTGCAAGGGCATGGATGGGACTAACTTGGGCACTATCCTTCCCCCTAATGTAGTAGGTTTGGGGCAGCTTCCCTTGTTAAACAGGGCTTTTCCTCTGTACAGCACAGACTTGTCAGGATTACGGATCGCGATCAGCATTGGTAGAGGGCAGTTCTCTGGGTTCTAGACAGCTAGCTGTGCTCAGCAGCAGGCAGAGGTTGTATTCTAGGCCTGTAGGGCAAAGAGAGGCCACAGGCCACAAGCTGGGAGGCCATGGGAGGATGAAAGTGGGCATCAGAGAAGCAGAAGGGAGGAGAAGATGGTACAGAAAGATGAGGGGGACTGGAGAGATGGCTCAGAGGTTAAGAGCACTGGCTGCTCTTCCAGAGGTCCTGAGTTCAATTCCCAGAAACCACATGATGGCTCACAACCGTCTGTAATGGGGTACTCACATAAAATAAATGAATAAATAAATCTTAGAAAAAAAAGAAAGATGAGGGATAGGAGCATGCAGTTCATGCCTAGAACTGAGCATGTACCTGCTCTGTGGACCACAGCTGCAGAGGGAGGGATGAATGGACAGAGATCCATAGGGACTAGTGAGCATAGAGCTGGTGGGAGAAGGTGCTGAGGTACCAAGAGGCCAGAAATAGGTCATGTCCAGAAGAAAGAAACTGGCTTCCCCATGTCCCACATGCTCCATGGCTCAGTAGGGGTGGCGACACAGGGACCCTTGGTCACACTGTTATCATTATATTATGATATTATTCTATTAGCCACAGCCCCCATTCTCTTTAGGGCTTGTCTCTGCTTTTCCAGGAGCCTCTGGCTGGGTATCATTTATCAGAATGGAAGGACTTGGGCATCACCTTAAAGACTAAATTGGAGTCTAGAGAGATGGCTCAGCAGTGAAAGAACTTCTGCCAAGTCTGAGAATCAGAATTCCGTCCCTGGGACACACATGTCATAAGGAGAGAACTGATCTCCACAAGCTGTCCTCTGACTTTTGCATGTGTAGCAGGTGTGTGTCTACACACACACACAGGATTAAACAAATAAATGGAATAAATAAGTGCAAAAATTAAAACAAAACAAAACTAAAATGAAAAAACCAAAACACTTAAATTGGGCATTTTGGGTGAAGAAAATAAAACCTGGAGGAACAGCGAATAGACATGTCTGTGGCTGAGAGGCTACCAAGGAGGTGGCAGGGCTGCTTGGTGGCCTGATGTGCAAGGCCAGGAGAGGGTTCTGGGGCCTAGAAACTGTTGCAAAGAATAGCAGCTGTTCTGTCTAGTCCTCTGATCTTCCTTTCTCCTCTCTTCCCCTTACCTGGAAGTTCCTTCCCCTCCCCCACCATCTCCTTCCCTCTTCCCACCTCCTCACCTGACTGTCCAGGCCCAGGAAGATGAGCATCATGAAGAACAAGGTGGCCCACAATGGAGAGAGGGGCATCATAGTGACAGCCTTGGGGTAGGCAATGAAAGCCAGTCCAGGACCTGGAATGGAGGGAGAGAGTTCAGTGTTTCCATCTGGCAGGTAGGTAGTAGTTGCAGGCCACTGGGCCAGGTCTCACTCAGATTTCCTGTCTATACTGTGCAGATGGTGACATGCTAGTATGGACCTACTGTGGAGAGGGGCTGGAAAGGTCGGGGCTCAAGACAGGAGTGTATGGTCCACAGATCTTCTGTATCCACCTACCACCTCCTTTGACATTGCAGGGCGGAGCCTGTTCTCACGAGGACCAGACAGCAGCTGAATCTAAGCAGGAGCAGAACAGTTTACCTAAAAGTGCTTCTGAGAAAAGTGGATTGCCACCAACCAGGAAATGCACAGGAAAAGGATTTATTATTACAGCCAGTGTATCATAAGAGCCATGTGTACATGTGCTTCCCAGTGGATTCTGAAAACATGTCCACACCACACCCACCATCAAGATACACCATGTTCCTGTTGTCTCTAGCTGCTCACCACTGCCACATCCACCTCCACAGCATCCTGGGCAACTATTGATAGGATTTTACATTTAAAAGCTTCCTTTTTAAAGTGTGTGTGTGTGTGTGTGTGTGTCTGACTGTAGTGCCTCTGGAGTCCAGAAGAGAGCGTTAGATACCCTGGAACTAGAGTCAGGCTTTTTCTTTTTCTTTTTCTTTTTTTAAATCTCAGATTAAGATTGCTTGTGCTGTCTAGGATGGAATTGCTGGGGTGACAACCACACACTTCACCTATGAAATGTTGATTTCAAAAGCAGCCATGACGTTCTGTCATGGGAAAAATTAAACACCTTAGCAATTAAATAATTAAAACAATGTTTGAGGCTGCCTGTTCTTGCCAATATTTGATACTGTTATTCTTTCAGATTTAGTCCTTAAAAGTGACTGAGCATTACTTTATCACTTTGGTTTTAATTTGTGTTGCCTGGGTACCTTCAAGTGTTTACTATTTAAACAAATGCCCCCTTTTATTGGTCCCTTTTTTTTTTTTTATTGGTCGAAGCAGTTTTTTGTTTGTTTTTTGTTTTTGTTTTTTGTAGATGGGGAGAGTAGGCATCATGGACATTTCTTCTCAGGCTATGAATGGCCTTTTTCTGTCTTTTTATTTTTTTAAAAGATTTATTTTTATTCTACTTGTGTTTTGCCTGTATTTATGTCTGTGTGCAGTGCCTACAGGGGCCAGAAGAGGGCGATGGATCCTCTAGAACTGACATTAAGAGGAGGTTGTGATCAAACATGTGGAATTAAACTTGGCTCTTCTAGAAGCTTGAACCTCCTTTTGTTTTTAATATTTTTGGAAGTATTTAATTTTCCCCAACTATTTGTTGCTAGTATATAAAAACAAAGGTGTTTGTGTTTATAATCTTTTATGTTTACTCTTAGTAAATCCAGCAGTTCTCATGAAAAAAACAAATCCACAGAAGTGCTGTGTGTCCTTCTCATAGAAACACCAGGGCAGGAGGCTGATGTTGACCCTATCCCTCAGTGAGGCTGGCATCTGCATCATCTCCATGGTGAATCCTCTCTCATGGTGCCTTTTCTTTCTCAGGGGAGGAGCGCTTTGAGATCACATGAGACCCTGCTTCACTCAAGCCTTCTCTGAGATCTCAGTCTCCATTGGAGCATTGCTTCTACAGCCATTGTTATGGTGGTGTTTGCTTAAAGAAGCCCACCTTGCTCCATTCTTCCACACCTATTCATCAGGATTCCTGCAAGCATGAGCTGTCTCATCAATCACTGTGTGGACTCCCTAGTACCCAGAGTTTTTCTCTGGGTTATGATCCTGTAATGATCATTGTTTACTTTGCTGCTCAAGTTGTCAGCATGGGCCACCAGGGGCTCCTTCAAGTACATCCTGCATCCTTCTGATGTGTCCCCAGCTTTATCTTCTGGCTTGTGTCCTGGCCCAGCCCTGGACGCAATTGCCTCTTCAAAGGGCCCTAGTTTCAGACAATGATGTTTAGAAATGCAGGCCTGGATACAGGGTGTGTTTGTTAATAGAGGGTGTTATTGCAGATGGCTCCCTCAGCATGTTCATCCCTCCTGTGCATGTCCACATGACTCTATCCATACATTAAAATCAGGACTTCAAGCATACAAATCTCTTGATTTCCAATATACTACATTCTAATGTCTGTTCCTCAGAGGGAAATAAGAGCCTTGAGATCTATATTCATTTGCCAATTAGCCTGCCCTGACACATTGATTCTGTTCAGCAGAATCTCTAGTTCAGATTCCTGTTCTGACACAATACACTCCAGTTATGTTTTTCATCTTTAGCTGCCAGTACCTGCTTGGCACATGTCATCTGTTCTGTTAGTCCTGTGTTCCTTAAAGCCCAGTGTGGCAATGGGACTTACTGTTATTCTACACAGTGAGGTCACTCTTATTAGCTTATATTCCATTTTGGGGCCCTTCCCATCTTGGATGGGATGTGAGACATCACCCAAGCTATGAGGAAGACACTCTGGGAAGCACTGACCTTTCTTTCCTTCCCCCACCCACCCTTCCCCCCTCCTCCTCCCAGCCCTTTCCACCCTTCATGACAGTGTCCATTCTCTCTGCTTTCTCATCCTTTCTGTATCTTTTTTGCACAGCTGACAACACATATTTTCTTGCATCTCTGTTTTCCCCCAATGAGGGATAAACACTGATATTTATTTTTCAACTTTTAAATATATATCATTTTTTCCCAGCCAAGTCTCACTGTGTAGCCCAGACTGACCTCAAACTCACTGCACTCACTGTGTTTATATCAACTTGGCACAAGCTAGAGTCATCAGAGAGGAAGAAGCCTCAATTGAGAAGCTGCCTCCATAAGATCCAGCTGTAAGGCATTTTCTTAATTAGTGATCAGTGGGGGAGGGCTTAGCCCATTGTGTGTGGTGCCATCCCTGGGCTGGTGGTTCTGTGTTCTATAAGAAAGCAGGCCGAGCAAACCTTGAAGGACAAGCCAGTAACCGGCACTTCTCCATGGCATCTGCCTCTGGGTTCCTTCCTTACTTGAGTTTCTGTCCTGGGTTCCTTTGGTGATGAACAGCAATGTGGAAGTATGAGTCAAATAAACCCTTTTGCCCCCAGCTTGTGTTTTGGTCCTGGTGTTTTATTGTAGCCCTAAAAACCCTAAGACACTCACCACCCTCTGCCTCAGGCTTCCAAGTGTGTACCCACCACACCCACCCCGTGAACAGTTCTATACACATTGAGTTAAAACTACCCTTCAATTGATATTTTCATGACTACTTAACATTTTTAAGATTTTTATTTATAGGTATGTGTGTGCCTGCCTGTGTGATTTTATGTGTACCACATGAGTTCAGTGCCCATGAATGCCAGAAGAGGGCATCAGATCCCCTGAAACTAAAGTTACAGGTGGTCTGAGCTGCCTGATGTGGGTTCTGGGAACTGAATCTGGGTCCTCTGTAAGAGTGGCAAGTGCTCATAAGTGCTGAGCTATCTCTCCACCCCACTCCTGGTTATTTTTAATATACATACTGCTGTTATATTTTGTCAACATCTTTTTTTTCAGTATCTATGAAGATACTAAGTTTTTATAAATCTATGAATATGAATGGTGTTTCTAACAGTAAACCAACCTTGCATTACTCCTGCAATGGTTCTTCTTGGACAAGACATATAAATTAGTTTATTTCCATGTCTTCCCAGTGTCTACTGCAGTGAGTTTTCTCTATCAGTTTTGTTTCTATCCTTGTCATTTTGCATCTTGCCCCAGTTCAATGCCAGGCACTGCCATGCCAAGCTCTCATATTTAAATGTGTCTATCAGGTAGCAGCACAGGCAGGTGGGGTTTAAAGAGGCAATTGCATTTTTAACAGATGATTAGGTGGTAAGGGATTAGTATCTGTCTCAGGAGAATGGAGTGGTACTCTTGGGGTGGACTGTTAGACAGGACCAACTCCTTTGTGCCACCCTCTTTTCTGTGCACCTATCTCACTGTCTACAGGCTCCTGCCATGTGATGTCTCTGTCATGTGATGGCACAGTGTGAGATACCCCCACACATGATGCAATGACAAAATCTTCCTGTCTTCAGAAACTATCAGCTAAACAAACAACACATCTTTATAAATTACCCAACTTAGGTATTCTGTTATAGAAAAGAAAGCAGCAACAGTTGGAAAGTGTGGACTTGAAAGTTTTTCATATTTTATAGCCGATTTGTAGAGGAGCATGATTCTTTACTAGTTCATGGGAAGTTCCTATTCCTAACTTTTGTAGTAGGGTGTATAGCTTTTCTTCTCTCTCTCTTCCTTTCTCCCTCTCTGTACACACACACACACACACACACACACACACACACACATATATACACACACACATACACACATATATATGTGTGTGTGTATGTGCTTGCCTGCTTAAGTTTATAAGCACTTTGTAAGTACAGTAGTTCTCATGGGTATTGGAAGATGTTATCAGATTCCCTGCAACTGACACGTTTGTGAGCATGTGTGTTCATGAACATGTGTGTATGTGGCCATGTGTGCATGTGCATGTGCAAGTGGAAGTCTGAGGTCAATGTTGGATGCCTTTGCTCTTCACCTTTATTTTTAGAGATAGGGTCTCTCACTGAACATGAAAGTCATTGGTCTGGGTGGACCTTCCAGCCAATGAGCTTCATAGATCTGCTTGTTTTCTCTCTCCTCCATCCAAGGCTGGAGTTATAGGCAAGCACACTTAGCTTTTTACAGGGGTTCTGGGGATCCAAACTCAGGTCCTCATGCTTGGGTGACAAGTGCTTTATCAACTGAACCAGCCCAAAAAGTTTTAGATAAAGAAATTACTTCTTTAAAAGATACGAAGCTATTCAGTCTTCCTGTTTCTTCTGTGGCAGCCTGAGTACACTGAGTTTTAAAACACATTTGCCCACATAACCTGTGATCAAATATAGGTTGAAGCTATTCATGGTGGTCCCCGACTTTCATTCTAATGTCTGTGGGGTCTGTAGATCTGCCTCTTATATGTCATTATTCAAAAAATTAAAACATCTTTATTATTGTTGTTTATTATTATATGTGCACATGTGCATGTTATTTGGGTGAGAACATGTGTGTAGTGGTCAGAGGATATCTTTGTGGGGTCAGTTCTCTCCTACCTTTATATGGGTTCTGGGGATCAAACTCAGGTCATCAGGCTTGTGTGGCAAGTACCTTTATCCACTGAGCCATCTTGCTGGCTCCTTTCATTGCTGATGTCAGTGGTCTGATGAGAAGTGTACCTCAGGGGCTCATGCATTTGAACAGTTGGTTCACAGTTGGTGGCCCTGTTTGGGGAGGTTATGAAATGTGATCTCTCAGCTTCCTGTTGCTAATACCATGTCATGCCTTCCAGCCATGATGGACTCTATCCCCTGAAACTATAGGCCAAATAAACTCTTCCCAAAGTTGCTTTAGTCAGGGCATTTTATTGCAGCAATAGAAAAGCCAATAACATATCAGTAGTTTGTATTTTCCTTAATTTTTCCCTTGGTAGTTTTGCCAAGGAATTGACTTTTGTTCATCTCTTCGAATAGAGTGTTTGGCTTTTAAAATATTCTCTAATAATTGCACAAGTTATCTTCATTGTTTCTCTGGCCCTACTTATCTTGGGTTTAACGGTGTCCCATTTGTGCAGGCTATTCTGGTAAACACTTCATGCTTGCTTGAAGGGGATCTTTCTCTGAGGTTGTTTGCTGCAAAGCTGCATGATGCCCCTTCAGTGGGCTGAGGAATTAAGCAGACCACTAGGCAGTGTGCAAGGCAGTGTTCACCTCTGATGTCATCTACTCTGACTGGCCCAACCTCTTTTAGGACCACATCTATCTCCAATACTCAGAATCTCTAGCACTTTTTCACTGCAGTGTATGTTTCCAGAACCCAAGACCCATGTAAGTCAAGAAGGAATTGTGATCGCAGTGAATCCCCACTCTGATCATAGTATATTTAATACAAACACATAATTACATCAGGCTGTGACATCTATCTGTGAGGATTCTGAATGAAGAATGGGGTGGCAGAGGGGAGGAAGAGAGACTTCCAAGCACAGGAACATGTGTACAAATGGGTTTGTGCTGGAGTGTGCTGGAGAAGTGAGACAGACCACTGAGGATGGACAGAGTGAGCCAGTGGTAGTAAAGTGGGTAGGCTGGTCCAGTAGCCCAGGCTGTGTAGGCCTCCCTCAAGGCCACTTTGTAAACATACTGTGGGGTTGAGTGTAGAGCAGAGCAAGTCCAGGGTGAGTGAAGTCATGGGGCAGGAGACAGGGTAGCTTGGAAAGTAAATGGCATTGGCTTCCTAAGCAGGAAGGTCAGGGTTTCCCCAGCAGGTGGTGATGAGTGTGGCCACATCTTAAGAAACAGGAAGGCCACAGTGTGGCCGCACTATTCCCACCCCTTGGCTTCCCCCATCAGCTTGGGCTTTCCACATCTCAGCTCTACAGACTTACCTGATTCAGCCACCTCAGCAATAGGCACACCCTGCTCGAACGCCATGAAGCCCAGGACTGAGAAGATGGCAAACCCAGCCACAAAGCTGGTGCCACTATTTAAGCAGCAGAGCATAATACAGTCCCTGTTGGGAAACAGTGAGAGGCGCCTGGGTCAGTCTGAGCAGACAGAATAGGTACCTTCTAGAATCTTCTCCATCTCAGACCAGGGCATACTGTGGGGGAGGCAGAGAAGCACAGACACGGACAATCTCCTGTTTTCTAGATGAAATGTTTGTAGTTCAGAGAGGGTGGGTAACTGGCCCACAACCACACAGCTTTCCCTGCATTGCTAGAAGACAAGGTGGGTAACAGGGAGAAGGATGTGACTGAAGGGAGCCTAGCTTTATAGAACAAGAGAGGGAAGACTCAGGAGACAAACACTGCTCTGATTCCTGAAGAGGAGCCAGAGATAGTAGGTGGGGACTATGCTCCCAAGGTACAAAGCTCAGAAGGTGAGAGAAACTTCCATGTAAGAAGCCAGACGAGTGACTAAGAACCTTAAGCCTGCAGCCTATCAGCTTCCAGTGGAGAGGTTTTGTGGTAACACCCATCTTGGCTAAGCAAGGGAGAGGTTTTGTGGTGGCACCTATCCTGGCTAAGCTTTTTACCAAGCAAAGCCCTGCATTCTGCTCTTATTGAGCCAGTTCACAGAGGAAAATGATCAGAGCAGTTACTCTGACCTGCTCTTGAGAGGGACTCACCAGCTGGGAAATACGAACATAAAGCCCCAACCTATGGGAAACCAAGCAACAAGTAATGGAGCTTTATCAAGATGAGGATGATGATCCAGAGACTTGGCCCATGCTAGCACAGGCCTAGAACTCAGCTGCTGTAGTGTGGGCTCACAATTCAGATCAGGGTGCATGCCAGTGCCTTGCTCTCTATGAAAGGTGTACTTGGGTGATCCTAACCAAGAGCGTTCTAGGTAGAGTGACATTGTAGCCTTTGCTTCTGGTCCAGGAGCTAGAGCTTACTGCCACTTTCAGCTGGCCCCTTCCCACTGAGTGGCATCTCCTCTGATGGCACAGAGAATCTGCTTATATCCTGCTAGCCAAAATCTGACTTAGCTACCAACAGGGGGTGTGGCTTGAGGCTGTGGTGGTGTGGATGTCGAGCCTCACAGCTACTTCGGCCTACTGTGGTCTCAGGTAACACCCAGCTTCTCTTACCACTTCTTCATCCTGTCCCCCATCTCTTGTGCACTCTGGCTTGCCCAGGGCCTCTGCAGCTGTCACATGCAAGATGGAGAACTCCCCTCTCTTCTTGAACCATGGTTTTTGTAATAGACCCAAAGGTGATCGTTATGACAAACCAACAATGACCCTGGTAATGATGGCACAGTGGAGAGAGCACTGGACATGGAGTCAGGAGCCTGGGACTGTGAATCTCCCTGTAAGGTCTTTTCTTTGGGACTGACCTAATCATGATAAAGCATTTGGTAGCAGGACCTCGTGGTTTGTTTCTAATCCTCCTACTTGGGAGTGGAATAGAACCTCCAGGTCCAATGGTCTGGGCTTAGCCATATGGCCTACTTTTGCACAGTAAGATGTTAGGTGACATGACACAGACATTTGATTTTTATCTTCTTAACTGGACCTGTCTTCTATCATTCTTGTGATGATGATGATGATGATGATGATGATGATGATGATGATGATGATGGTGGTGGTGGTGGTGGTGGTGGTGGTGGTGGTGGTGGTGGTGATTTGGGAGGGAAGAACTCTCCTGGAGAGTAACTGTCCCTTCAGCCTGGACCACAGGATGTACACACAAAGAGCAGATTTAAGCTTGGCCTGAAGCCGAAACTACCCACTCCCAGCCTGGACAGTTTCCCCAGCCAACCTCAACACAAACACTCAGCCCTTGGGGCCAAGGTTATTTGTCACAAACATTACAGGTCCCTTTAAAGACCCCTTTAGACAGTAAATGCCAGCTGGGCTGCTAACCTTGACTATATATACTATCCAAAGCGTGACTTGCCTCTACTCTGGAACAAACCTGGCCCCACCTAGAAGAGGACCATGTTATTCCCAAGACAGCAAGAACCCCCACTTTCACTAGCATTTATTATCCAAAATCCAGTCACAGCTGCCCTTTGCATCTTCACCTTTCATCTAAAACCAGACATCCCTGACTTATCCAGCTGTGGGAACAGAAGGATCTGGAGAGGAAGACATTACTCCATGCTTGCTACCTTCTGGATTTCTCCAGTCACGTTTAAAGAGCTATCGTGCACCAGCTCTGTGTCAGGTTCCCCAATCCCACAGCTGGAGTCAAGGCTCCATCATCAGTTATCAGGTAAACTGTAGCTGGGAATCCAATCCTCTCAGATACCCTTTCTGGAGCTAAATGACACTTGCTAAGAATCAAGGCTTCTAAGACCAGACTATGGGCGTTACCTTCACCCGCCATGAGACTGGGGAAGGTAAATGTCCCTATCTGCAAATCCCATCTCTCCCATCTGCCCTCAGATCACTTTCTTGTATTTAAGTTCTTAGGGACCTGGAGCCCCTTCAGCACTGTATCTGGCTGTCAGTCTCTACTGTGAACTCACTCAGCAGAGTGAGGCTGAGCCCTGCCTGGCCAGGGTTATTTTCTCCCTCCCAGGCCTTCCCTCCAGCTCCCTGCAATCTCTGGGGAAGGCTTATGTAACTGGGCTTTGAAGTCAGCAGGAGCTGAGCTGGGCTTGCATGAGCTCCAGAGGAGACTAAGCTGTCAGGAGAGGGGATTAATTGACTGCCGGGCAGACCTGTTTTCAGAACAATCAGCAAACAGAGTTTTGCAGGCATCTGCTCTGTTCCACTGAGCGGACAGGAAGAGAGGAGATCCTGTCTGCTGAGTTCCTACAAACAGTGGATTGGGACAGGCACCTCTCAAAAAATGAAATGCTGTTCATTTTCAGATCCGCTGCCAGGTTGCCAGTAGAGAAGATCATTCACGGTTACCTTTATAGATTATGATCTAAGCCCCGAACATCTTTATCTGTCACTATTCTGTCTTCTAATTTCATAAATAATTTGTATACTTTATTTGGAGTTAAATAATACACAGATATTATCTGATTTTCCTTGCTGGAATGGGGCTGTATCTTAGGCTAGCCTGAACTCATTATGTAGCCCAAGCTAGCCTCAAACTCACAGCAATCCTGCTTCAACCTCCTGCATGCAAGTGTTGTGTACTAATATGCCTGGATCTCCTGACTCTATTTTTCTCATCATATGGCAATATGAACCCAGAGTAAACAAGTTACCCTCTATGTACAGCAATCAAGAGAGGGAAAATCAAGCCCAGCTTCTTGATGTGATATTTTGAATAGTTTTCTCTCTCCTTCCAGAAGTTTGAGGCAAGGTACCGTTTCATGTGGACCTATCAGTTACTTTCTCTTCTATGGACTCGATTTTAATTTTCTACCATTGTTTTGAATCTTCAAATTAGCACTTAATTCCTTACTCTGGGATTAACTTCCCTGAGTGACTAACTGCTATATACGGTGGATATAGGTGTGATATCCTTCCTCAATTGGTCTGTTCTCATGGCAGTGCCTCTTCACAACTCCAGAGACTCCTTCGTACAGAAGGAGCTCCCAGTCTCACAGTGCGATGCTCCGTCCACCTACCAACTAGTATCCACCTATCATGTGCCATGTGCCAGGGCTCTTAGGTATGAGGACAAACTCTGTCATCACAGTCAATGACCCCAGAGTGAGTTTATCCTGCCTCCCCCACCACCACCACCACACACACACAACACACAGTGCTGACTGTCCTGGGTTCTCAGCCTCACGGTGGCCATTCAGGCTACAGATCTGCAAGGCTGATCCACAGCCCTAGCCACCTCCCTGCCTGGACCCCTGGAGACTCTGCAAGTGGCTAGCTGCAGGATGTCAAGAGGAGGGTGGGCTGAGGGTGGTGGGCCAAGGAGGGCCCATCCACTCCAGGTGGGTCAAGAGGGGGCCCCGTGGACCTGTAAGAAGCAACAGGAGTCAGAAACAAGGTCCATGGTGTAGAACAGCTGGATTGAACCAGTTTAGTTCCTTATTAGCCGCTATGTGGCCATGGGAAACTTATTGCATATATATACACCCCTGCTGCACATGCTGGCGCTGGGTCCTGGCTGAGGCTGCAGGGTGGATTTTCTGTGCATTCAGGGAGGACTCTGCTTGCATGTGGTAATTTCCCAGCTCTGTCCCTGTAATCCTGGGGAAAGGGAAGGGCCGACCAGCAGCTATGTGTTCCAGGCCCTGCGCAGTGGCATCTGTGTGGGTTGGAAGCTGTGGCTATCGCCGCCGGGCTCACCTGTAGCAGTTGTTGTAATAGTTGTTGTAACTCCCCAGAGCAGTCAGGCAGCCTAGGCAGATGGCATAGGAGAAAAAGATCTGAGTCCCGGCGTCCACCCACACCTGGAGGAGGGCACAAAAATGTGGGCATTGAGAGAGGCAGATGTGGGACGAGGGAGGGTCAAATGTAGGAAGAAGGAGAGTCCAATGGGGGAGGAGAGAGAGCCCAACAGGGGAGGAAGGAGCTTGCTCTCTGGACATTCGCCCCAAAGTAACTCTAGGACAGAAATATCAAACGTCCTAACTGTCTTAGGAACCCCTTTTAAAACATTTATATTCCTAGGGACTACCTCATTAAAAAGAAATTTCCTTAATAAATTCTAGATTTTTCTAAAGGTATTGGTAATAGTACATTGCATAATGAGAATTTGGATATTGAGCATGGCCTGTGGGCACAAGCCTATAAGCCTAGCACTGAGAAGGCTGAGGTAGGAGGATCTCTGCAAGTTCAAGGCCAGCCTGTCTACTTAGTGACTAGGCTGGCCAGAGCTAAATAGCAAAGCCTTGTCTCCAAAAAAATAAATAAGTAAATAAAACCAGGTGTAGTGGTATATGTCTTTAATCCTAGCACCTGAGAGGTAGAGGCAGGCAGATCTCTGTGAGTTCAAGGCCAGCCTGGTTTACATAGTGAGTTCCAGGACAGCCAGAACCAAATAGTAAGATCCTATCTTGAAACAAACCAAACAAACAAACGAACAAACAAAATGGTATTTAGATAGTAAGGGCCGTGGTTCCAGCTGCATGACTTTGGAAAAGTAACTTAGCATCTCCCAGGCTTAGCTTCCTCATCTTCAATGTAGGAAAAGAAGGACCCTGTGAGGCCTGCTATGAGAATGAGCATATCAGGACTGGGATTCCTCGTCATGGTCCCTGTTTCTATGCCACATCACATCTAAGTCCAAAAAAACCACTCTCTTTTCTTGGCAATTGAAATAACCATGAGAACAAAGTCTCATGACTGTGCAGAGAAGGTATTAATACAGTTTCCCCAAGTCCAGAGGAGAGGTGTGTGCGTGTGTGTGTGTGCATGTTCATGAGTGTGTGCATGTGTTTGGGTCTACTGGCTTACAAAAGATTCTCTAATGTCAGCTTCCCTGGATTCAGACAGCCAGCAGCTTCTTAGTCACTATGGTTAAAACTCCTGTGGACAGAATGTACACTGCAGCAATCACACTGACTTTTCTAGTACTTTCCCTCCCTGAGGCTCTAGGCTCAGTACCTACAAGTCTCTAAAGAAAGCCTCAGCTGAAACTCAACTGGGATTTGCGCTGAGCACCCAGCGCCACCTGGAGACGAAACTCAGCACCGAACACAGACAGTAGCAGCCTTTATTAGGCACTTTTGGTATGCAAGGCACCTTGCTGAGCCTCTGTGTAAGACTGCCCTTGAATGTCAGCAGTCCTGGGTAGCTCTGTGCAGGGTACTGTGTGTGTTCTTAGCCTCCTCTCATAGTCTAGGAAGAAAGAGGGTAAGTAACCTGCCCTGGACCATACAGCTGGAACAGGATGGGTGGAAACACACACACAGATCTTCTAGAGACACAGCGTTGCCAGACTCACGCAGATTCAGAACTAGACCCTGTATCCTGGTGAAGCATCTCTACCTCAGAACAGGCTCGCATCTAAGTCCTGATGGACTTCTGCCTGACTGCTTTCAGTGACAGGGAGTGACACATGTCTTTCTTCTTTAGGCACCTCTGGTAGTCATTTCCCAAAGTGAGAATGTTCCTGGTGTTTGATTCTGTGTCCCCCAGACCACGGCTTTCTCTTGCACATAATGGTACTGCCCTCACAGCCTCCTATAGCTCCCCAACATCTCCATTCCAGCACAATCCCTTCTCTGGGGTTTTCTCACGCAGAACAGGCTACTCGGCTTGGCCTGATCACATTTGTGAAACCATCCAATGGTACCATGTGAGAAGTGCTTCTGACACTAACAGGAGTGTCTGCTAACCTCTCCTAACCTAGGCTGGCTGGCTTTAGAGTATCAGCAAAGGAGCAACACAGAGTGAGCACATTCATGGTCTGTGTGTGGTGTGGTGTGTGTGTGTGTGTGTGTGTGTGCATGCACAGGGTGCTGGCAAATCAGGGTGTACTGAGACATGGGTATTGGGAAGTAGAGAGAACACAAGAATATTTTTAAAGTCATTGGAATCATATTATTTTGTGTCTACTTAAAATTACACACACACACACACACACACACACAGTGTTTAATTGAAATTATGCCCTTTGGGTAACCTCTCAATAGTCATAGACTAGATAGTATAAACCCCAGGGCCAGGCATGGGAAACAAACTTTTACATTGTTGGTTAGATGAACCCAAGAACCTGCCTAAATAATATAGGTTATTGCCATAGCCCTTGGTGCCTTCTTGAAAAAGATGGTAAGACTTCATTACTAACACTACATAATTTGGACAGGAGGGATCCATCTGGATCTGACCTGAATGGCTCCTCCCTGGGGACCACCACTCTTAGCATCAAAACAAGCCATGTAAGCTGCCAAGGTGAAAACAATCAGTAGTCCTAGCCAGTTGTAACACCTATGAACCCCAACAGTGACCAGAATGGCAAGAGATTCTGAACGTTGCAGTAATGACATATGTATCCTGGGATAACCAACAGCTGTCTAATTGGACTTAAAGCCTGTTCAATAGGAGAAAATTCATGCCTGGCCCTGTAAACCTAGCCAACTATCCGTGGCTGCTGAGGCCATTGGACCCTAGAGGAGAACCTACTACAGCCTCATAAAGCAGTATGATTCCTAACTGCCCTCAAAATACTTATCATTATACCTGAAGGTGAGTGTGGCTCTCACCTGTCTTCAAAGGAGCTTCCTTTAGCAGCAGAGATGATCACAGAAAGCCACAACTGGTCAGATGCGGAGAACAACAGATCATGAGCACCTAGCCCCAATGGTTACATCTACAACACATCCCTACACCTAAGGTTCAGCAAACATCTTGGACGAGGGCATAGAAAGACTGGAAGAGCAGAAGACCAGGATGTTTGCTGTGAGATAGTGTCTCCTAAAAAAAAAAAACAACAAAACACAAAGTGGAGGTTGGGGGAACAAAGGGGGTAAGAATGATTAAAACAAATCATATGAAGGTCTCAAAGAATAAGAATATTATATTAAAATATGATTTTAAAAAAATTCACAAAGCTCAAGAATCACTGTTGCAGATGAAGAGTCAGAGCGGGTAGCAGTACAAAAGAGAATCAAAACTTAAAGGGGGATTTCAAAGTGGCAGGAGCTTGAGAATGCCTACATGTTGGCAGAAAGGGGCCAAAAGAGTAAACATTGCTGAAGACTGAGGGGAGAGATGAATATGTTGTTAAATGCTGCATCCTGTCTTGTTTTCCCATGTACCAATCTCTCCCTGAGAATTCCTCTTTCCACACAGAAAAGTAAGCAGACCACAGGGAGAGGCAGAACACAGCTCAGATGCCGACTCAGGAACAGAATACCCACTCCTGATGGAGCCCTTTGAGGTGCCTGGTGGCTGATTGATTCACCACGGACTCACACCCATGGCTAGTGGTTCTGGGAGCTCTGTCTGCCACAGGCCAGAGCAGGAGAAGCCCACAGGCTGGTGGGAAGGCTTGCTTAACCATCACTCAACGGAGCCCCACCACAGCCCTCAATGCTGAGTTAGAAAAGATTCCAGAGCTCCTGTCCACACATCCCAATGATGTGTGTCCCAAACCCATGCATGGATTTGCACTTGCAGACAACTTTCCTGGAAGTCCTGCACCCATCTCTTCCCTTTGAGTAGTAGGACTTGAGATTCTTTTGGGGAATCTACTTTTCCCCAACTCAGGTTGGGCCCATATCACAAGCCTGACCATGCTTGTTTTTCCAGGAATGTGGAAGACGTAGAAACCTTGGACTAGGAAAGCAGTTGAATGCTATCGGCAGAGCTTAATCAGCCATCCTAGGATGCACTTGGAAGACAATAATGCCAAGAGCTATGTAGACTGTGGAGACCTAGCTCAAGAGGTTTCATGGGAGAATAATATTAGCATCTGGGCTAAAGATCATTTTTATGATAGTTTGGCAAAATATGTTTGCTTTCTGCCCTTGTCCTAAGAACTTGCCTAAGGCAAAATTTAAAAGCAACAGGCTAATTTCTTCAAAGGGAGAGGTGTAAAGTCAGTCTAATATTGATTCTTTTGTGTGGCTATTAATAATTAGTAATTAGCAGGTTACAATGCAAAAAAAGTCAATAGGACAGAAAAAATACTAACATGCTGTACGGAGAGGAATATGACCCTAGCAAGCCTGATGTGACAGCCAAGGCTTGTGCTGGAAAAGAGGCTGTGGTTGTGAGATTAGAATGATTAAGGAGAGGTCGGATCTGCAATGGAATAAGTGCAAGGCCACCCTCAGTAGTGCAAGGCTTTCCTAGAGCACACAGGCCTCTGGGTTCAATCCCCGGCAATACAAAATAAACAAATCCAGAAGAAAGGAGCTTGAAAGTTTTTATCATAAAGAAATGATAAATATATTTGAAAAACCAGAGATTTTGGGGCTGATGTAAGCATTATGTAATGTGTATATACATTGAAATACATAACATTCCATACATAATATTCATACTATCCCATCACTATACTCAAGGTTTATATTTTATGTATCAGTTTTAAAAGGGCATTTCATTTTTGAGATGGAGTCTGACATAGTCCAGTCTGGTCTTGATCTCCTCATATAGCAGAGAATAACTTCAAGCCCATAGTCAGTCGGCTTCTACCTTCCAAGTGCTAGGATTACTGGCACCCAGTTCACGCAGAGGGAGAATCAAACCCAGAGCTCCATGCATGTTAGGCAAGCCCTCTCCCAGCTGAGCTACGTTCCTCAGCCAGGTGAAAACCAATTTAACAAGATGTAAGTTTTCCCTTCTAGAGGGAAGATAGCCTTTCAATACTACTTCAGATCCGTGTCTTCAGGGACTTGTACTTGTGTTGGGCCTTCTTTGCATTTTATTTATATTTATTGATTTTTCTCACATTAAAAAATACACTTGTTTGTTGGCTTATGTATTATTTGTGTGGGTGTGCATGTGTGCTCCTGTGTGCCTGTTGTCAAGAAACAACTGTGGAAGTAGATTCTCTTCTCTGCTTCTGGTGGGTTCTGGTGATGGAGCTCACATTGTCCAGTTTCATGGCAAATACCTGTCCGTACTAAGCCATCTTGTCAGAACTTTCTTGCATCTTAAATTATCTCTTTAGAACTATGACTTGGACCTCACGATGCTATCATGGCCACAGCCAGTTTCTTTTATTTTAGTTGTTTTCCTCTTGTGAGTGAGTGGCCAGCCCTTCCTAGCTCTTCTGGAATCTGTTTCTCCCAAACTATTCATTATCACATCTGCCTTTTACAGCTGGCGCTAGGATACTGCAGGGCAGGGCTGCCCTGTGGCTCTAACAGTACATTCTTGATCATGGGATCTCTATTCTCATGGTTTTCTTCTAACAGCCACGTGCTGGATTGGACTTCAGTCCTCTTCTGTTGCTTTGGTGCAGATAGAGAGGAAGTTACTATGGGGAGCCATGGTGATGGCCCAGGGTGTATTTTCCAGTCTTTGTAATTCTAGGATTCCCTCTTCAGTGACTATCAAGAGTCTTTAAAATGGTGTGTGTATGTGTGTGTACCTGCTTGTCTGCATGTACATCACATGCATGCAGTAGTCACGGAGGCAAGAAGAGAGTGCTGGACCCCTTGAAGTGAGTTACAGAAGGATATGAATGTTTGGTATGAGTGCTAGAAACAAATTCAGGCTCTCTGTAAGACCAGCCAGCGCTCTTAACTACTGAGCCATCTCTATAGCCCTGATGTCAACCTCTCTGTCTTAGGGTTTCACTGCTGTGAACAGACACCATGACAAAGGGAAGTCTTATAAATGACAATGTTTAATTGGGGCTGGCTTACAGGTTCAGAGGTTCAGTCCATTATCCTCAAGGTAGGAACATGGCAGCATCCAAGCAGGCATGGTGCAGGAGGAGCTGAGAGTTCTACATCTTCATCTGAAGGTTGCTAGCAGAATACTGATTTCTGGGCAGCTAGCATCCGGGTCTTATAGCCCACACCCGCAGTGACACACCTACTCCAACAAAGCCACACCTCCTAATAGTTCCACTCCCTGGGCTGAGCATAAACAAACCATCACACTCTCTGATAAAGACACATGCATCTAGGGCATCACAGAACCTGAGAACACTCCAGGCCAGGTTTCTTAAGAATGTTCCATGAAGAGCCATGACATGTCTTTGTGCAGAGTCTGGAAGGTTCCTCCCCTCAATAACTGGGTACAGCAGATATGTTGTAGCTAAGAAGATGATATTGTGCTTGGCCAGCCTGGCCTCTTGGTGTAGACTGAGCTAATGAGTTTATCAATAATAAGCTGCCATTTATCATGCAGTTGCCATGGTGAGGACTTCTGGGCCACATGTGACCCTTGACATCTGGGGGTTCAGCTAGATACCAGCCTATTTATTACCCCCACACAGCCTGTGCATGGGACCTCTGCCATCCATTACATTGTGACCCAAATCTCCCCTGCTACTTCAGTAACTGCTTCCTACATAGTCAACAGGGCAAAGCAACAAAGATCCAGAAGCTTCTTCAGGAAACTTTCTGGAGCCTGATGGGACTGGTTCCTGTCACTTCTGTCCATGTACCTTAAGTAGAGCCAGGCCACAGGATCCCAACATAAAGACAAGGAAGTCTCCCATGAAGAGGGCATAAATGACTAGAGGCTCACATCACATTATCTCTAAAGCATGACTTCATGCGCATATTTCTTTTACTATTTGAAGTTTTCTATATATGGAATGAGTGAATGAATGAATGAATAAAATTATGGTGGCCATGGAAGAACTTAACAAAGAAAAGAGAGATGAAGAAAACAGGAAAAATGAACACTTCTGATGCCTCCATGAAGTTGATTCCCCCCCTTCCCCCAGAAAGACTTGACTTAATATTGGCTGAAGTGGACCGTGTTCTTGTAACTGCCATGTTTAAATTTCAGGATTTGTATGATGTTCTTGCTGGGTCATTCCAGCATCTTTGTTTTCACAGAAGAGGAAATGGACCATTGGAGGCGAAATAACTCTCAAAGGAGACTCAGGTCTGAGTCTGTGACTTTTTGGGTCTACATTTCAGAGAGAGGGGGGAAGAGTTTCCTGGTCTTCAGCATGTACCTGGCATCCCTGATTTCTGTGAAACAAATAACTTTACCTCGGTAAATGGGGACCACACACCCCAGCCCTTCTGCTTGCATCTCCCAGGAGCTGCAGTGGTGGAGGTTCCTATGAGAATTGGCTTCCTATTCCTGCCCCCTACACAACATGAAGGGAAAACAGTCTCTCTGAACAAACTCTAAGGAAGCCAGGTCAGTGGAGGAGTGGATCCTCCCCATGTTCTGCAGAATGAATGGGGGGCGTGCTGGCCTTGCTGCAAGGGCGGCCCACATTCAGAGATTTTAGGGCAGATTTGTGTGGGAACAGGAAAAGCCCCTTCACAGTTTTCAGGACAGTTAGTTCCAATGGAGCCCCAATACATGGGTCAGGGTGCTATCTGTCTGCCCAGTGGGACCCTCAGGATTCAGGAAGGGCAACTGTAGGCAAGAGGACATATTCTCTCTCAACACTTACAGGCTATGCTGCCATAATGGGTGGCCCAGTCAGCAGGGATAGCATGCTACAGTTCACACTGTTGCACTGAGTCTTGTACCCACTCTGGGGTGGCATCCATATCAACTTTAGAGATATGGCTAAGTAGATCCTTGGCTCATCTTTCCCCTATAGCCCTGTCCCAAGCTTACATATAGAATGTCTAATTTATCCACATGTAGAGACAAAAGCTGTGTGTCTTTTCAGTGCCTCTAAGATATGGGTGATTGATCCAGGGTACTTGGGGGTGGGGGAAGGACATTGTGTATAGGTAGGGACCATGTCTTTCTGTTTGTCTCACACACAAAGGATAGAATCAGGGTTCATGCTTGAGGAGCCAGGAGTGGTGCCCACAGGGGACTCAGTAGCCAAGTCATAGTGTTAAATGAGCCAAGAGGCTTAGTGAACCTCACTCTCCACAAGACAGCCCCTGTCCAAATATCCAGAGGGGAGAGAGAGAGAGAGAGAGAGAGAGAGAGAGAGAGAGAGAGAGAGAGAG
>JADRCH010000362.1:268954-410700 GCA_019843965.1 Rhynchomys soricoides
TCTCTCTCTCTCTCTCTCTCTCTCTCTCTCTCTCTCTCTCTCTCTCTCTAATATCTGTCTAGAAAGAACCTGCCTGAATAGGAAGAATTGCAATAAGAGGCATATGCATGTTGTCCTTCTACATTGGCAGGAAAAGAGTGCATGTGGGTGCATATGTGTGCGTGCATGTTTGTGTGTGTGTGTGTGTGTGTGTGTGTTAGCCTGCCATTTCTTACAGTTGGCAGGGTATACGGAAAAGAGTGTACAGTTAAATATGTGTTAAAGAGCCTTTACTGGGGCACAGACCTTGGCACTCATGAGAAGAATCAGATTGTGTCTGGGGAGAGAGAAGCCTACAGGTTCAATCTTTTACTCTGAAGGAAAGAAAAACTCCCTTCTTGATGGCTCAGTACAGGTCACAGACAATCAGGAAACACTCAGCTGCATTGCTTAGATTGGGAACAACATTGAAATAATAACTGTTAGAGTTCTCACAGCCTGGCTTGTGAGGTTGTAGGTATGGATTCTGTGGAAATGGAGCAACTGCATAATGAAGCTACTCATCCTTCCTTGAGCCAAAGGGTGCAGAGTCTGACACAATGCTAAGGAAACCAGTTCCTGATGTACTGCCTCACAGAGCCATAAAAGACACTTGGCCATCAGCCATCGTCAACTAAGTTCCCCAAGAGTATCAGGGGCTGGAAGACAACAGAGGGAAAGAATGAGGGAGGTGGTGCTTGGTGGTGGTGCTTGGTGGTGGTGCTTGGTGGTGGTGCTGGATGGTGGTGCTTTGTGGCCAGCTCAGCAGCCTGCGAGAACTGTGTTCACAGAAGAGGCTTCTTCACCGGGGACCTTGGGATTATTATGTGGCTTCAGTGGCTTTGTGGCCACATGGTGAAGTGTGATCTTTATGAGCTTCAGAAGAGGTTCTGACATACCTGTGATTTAGACCAGCATGACTTACAGAATACTGAAATAATCAAGAAGAGGTAGAAAGGTAAACAGAGGGGTATGTCTGGGTCACCCAAGGTGACTGCAGCAAGATTTATATCAAGTTGGTTTTCCCATGGGCATGGTAACCCTGACAGCTAAATACTTTACTGGTGTGTACTTTACTGGATGCTGTTAAAGTCTGGAAAAAAGTTCACAGAAGACATAAATGATACAGTAAGGAGACAAGCTTGTTCTAGTGGTAGGCAGTTATATCCTCTGAGTATATGCTATATATTTCTTCCCTGAAAGAAAGTACAGGGCCCTTCCTATAGCCAAGAGTGGTCATCAGAGAGGCAAGAGCTACTGCAAGACCTGGAGCCTATCTGACCCCAGAATCAGTTCCAGCCTCAGGCACAGCATGGCACAGCAGGGCACAGCATGGCCCTGCTCCCTGGGCTCCCTGTCAGCCAGGCAGTAGTATTTAGTCCCACCAAGCCTATGGAAGGCAGGAAGAAACACAGAAGCTTCACATCAGGATGAGGAAGCTGGACATTCATGGAGAATGACTGGATTATACAGCGCTAAATAGGGTATACAAACTGCTGTGCTTGGATCCTCTGAGTATTCTCTAGGACATGGAGAAATCAAGCTGGGACCAAGCTGGAAGACACTTATCTATTGGCTGGCTTTTGTAGTGCTTATGATGGCTGGGGATGGGGAGTTTTGCTGACAGTACTACTCAAATATGAAGCCTATGTGCTACATTAACAACATACAAGACAAGATGTGTCCTCTGGTACACATGCCCAGCTCACTGGCCTGCTAGGATTGTGTTCATAGAAGAACTAAGACTATTCAGGGTGCAATAAACTGATTTCCAATTAGATTCAAGGCCAGCTCCCAAGACTGGAACTTGTACTCCAGGGCAAGGCTCATTGCTGGTGAGGTCATAGGCTCCCATGAGGGAGCAACTGCTATTGTTTTATTAAGTGGATGTGATATGTCTGTCAATTTGCTTGTAAACATTTTTGGTTTTACTATGGAATGCTGCTGCTGACATCCTTAGTCATAGAAAGAAACTTTTCTTTTGCAGTGGGGGTTGGAGACTTCTAGCTATCCAAACTGCTGAGAATAACCGACTATTGCCATGGCAAAGAAACTCAATGCTTGGCCATAAATATAAGACAATAACCACCCACTCCACTCTCCGGGAACAACTCAGAAGAGGGGAGAGCCAGAGGAAGGGGTGGGCTGTCGTGTAGCTGTTGTCTCTAAATTGAAGCATTCTCTCCTGGAGGGGGAAGGGAGGCTCAAAAGACTCAGGAAGCTAAGGAAACTCATAGGGCTCAGAAATCACAGAAGATTACAAGACTCACAAGGACCCTCCCTCAGGTAATATACACAATAAACAATTGCTGGAAAAAAGACTTTTCAGTAGACTTGTGACTTATCACCCATGCTGAGAAGGATTCTTGGTGATGCATCTGCCTTGGAATTGTGCCAATAAACACATTGGTTCACCAAGCAAGATTTGGGTGACTTCATTTCTTTGGTCTGTTGTTGTTGCCCTATCTGGGATAAACCAATATTTGTTCATGTCTCCCTGGGAAAAGTCAAGCACATGCATCAGTGGTGGCAAACTGAGTAAAGCTCTGCTCTTTTTGGCAATGGATGAAAACAAAGGTGAGAGTTCAGTCTATAATCAGAAAATCAAAGAATTCTGTGAACTCATCTATCTCTGCCTTGACATCACCTCACAGGCTAATGACACTTTAAAGTGCCTAACATCATCCATTAGTAAGCTATGTGAGAATTTGTGTGGCTCTTAACCCTTACTTCTAGCCACACATCCCTCTGGATGAGATAGCACAGCCTTCCATGGATCTAGAGAAAATGAAGGACAAGCTAAGTACAAGAAGGTATGAGTTTGTCTCCATGGTTCCATTTTGATCCTTGTTTGAGATTTCTGTCTCAGACATAGTTACTAGAGAATCCTGTGGCTGTTGTTATTTCCTCCATCTGATTTTCTTAGGAATCCCTCATTTTATTTAAAATTATGTTTTATTTGTTTGTTGAAGGTTTATACATTTACCCAATTTATTCTGATCATATTCACCTATTACTCCCCGCCTCCAACTTGCATGAGTGTCTCTACCCCATCACCCTCCCAATGCCCTGTCTTCCTTTTTTGTTGTGATTGATAATCCTCTGAGTCTAATGATTGCTTCCTATATGCACATTGGTGCAGGGCCATCCATCAAGGCACAGGTTACTAGCCACATCACCAAAGAAGAGTGACGCTCCTTCCCTCAGTGGCCCTCAGCTGTTTAGCTCTTCTGCTAAAGGCAGTCCTCAGGGCTCCTCCCACATTTATTCTGAACTGTTTTGACTGACTTGATCTTGTGCAAGTAACCACAGGTGTTGACATATGTAAGACCATGTCATGCCAACAGGGAGCTCTTTCTTTGTTTACTACTCTGTGACTGTTCCACCAGTTCAGTCACCTATTTAGAGGTCTGAATGAACACCATAGTATACACTATTAAAGGAAAGAGCATAACTTTGAGATTCTGCAACAAGCATGCAGTGGATACCTACTATCTACTAGGCAGCACACAAGCCATCTCAAGAAGAGAGTTGAGTAAGATGTTGTCCACATATTGGAAGGGATTGATCATTTGGGTAGTGGCTGACTATAATCGGGTTTAAACAAATGCCCTCTTAAACTAACATATATATGTCCATTTCAGATGCTAGGTAAAGTAGAAACACACAGAGGACCAAAGATAAATCATCTCTCTTCTATAGGCCTTGTTTTCCCTCAGGAGACACTCTGAAGATGTATCCCTGGACTTTGGCACCTTTTATGACTCAGATACATGAGGCTATTAAGAGGAATTTCCACTTGACATGAAGCAGCCCAAGTGGGAGAGTCAGAATGGAGAATTAAAGGGTATTGCTAGTGAAAAGATAAAAGCCAGCAATTTTACTCAATAACCTTCTTTTCTAGATGAGGGAGCTTCTGGTGTGGGGAAAAACAGTGGCTTGTTAAGGTTAGTGATTGTTCTGGGTCCTCAGAGTCTGCATGGGGAGTTACCCATCATGCAGCACAGCCTCCTGAGATGGAGTGTGCAAGACAGTAACCTAAGCCTCTGTATGGTTAGAGGAGGAGCTGCCTATGCCTGGTGAAATGTCACTAAGGTTTTAATCAAGGAGTGGAGTCAGGCTTAGCTCTTTGAGCAAAAGCAGGGCTGTGTTTGCCCTGTGGGTGCTCCAGAGCTCAGCTTTCATATGGGAAGTGAAAGAAATGGGACAGGAGATTCACACACCAGTGAGTCTGCACAGAGATGAACATCAACTGTCACAATCCCAGTTACCCAAGACCTATCAATGCCCCATCATCTTGCTGTTTATGGGCAAAAGAGACCTCACTCTTTCACGAAGCTGTGCTGGATCAGAACTTATCAGAAGCTACTGTGTCCCTGAGGTGCTCGCTGGAATTATGGTAGAAGTGTGGGGCTGTTGAGAACCTCCTCTACCTCCCTCCCTGTGGCCTCTGCAAATCTCAGGGCACTTTTCTCCATGTCAGCCTGTTAGTATATCTGATGTTCTCCACCACCAACAGAAGTAGAAAGGTCAGGACTAATTAAGGTGGAAGTCCAGAGATGTCAAATCCCTTATCTGAGGTCACAAAGCTTCAGGACTCTATTCCGTGTCAGTCTATACTTATTATTACACAAGTGATGAGACAGATTCAGAAAGCTGGAAAAGTGACAGATGTTTCATTTGGAGTCCTATGTCCTAGTCTAGTTCTCCACCAACTGTGGCCTTGACTCTCTCTGGGACTCAGCTACTCCCCATCAAGGAAGCAGTTACTCCCAGATACTGTTTCCCCAGCTTGTTAACATAAGAAAGAAATTAATTGCATTGCATTCATTATCACACACCTTAATATATATAATTGCATTCTAGACAAGAAGCAACTTGACAATCAAAATATGGTCTTTAGGAAATCATCAACCAAGAATTATGACTTTGTTATGGTCATATTTAAATTAAGAATGACTAGAGGTCATTTCACTGAATGCTCATATGATGCTCAAATAATTAGTAAGCCAGATTTAAGACCAGCAGATAAAGAGAGACAAATGCTAATGATCAAGGATATTGTCATGGGAGATACAGAGAACATACAAGCATGATACATAATTGGCATTTTAAATTGCCAGTCTCGCTTGGAAGAAGATAGAAATGTCTCCCCATTGACAAAAGAAATGAGAGAAGTCAAAGATGAAATCTGAAGAGGAAAAAAGAAGACCCAACAGTCTGTGAGGACATCTGAGCAAACAGAAGCCCAAGAATCTGGGGTTTAAATACCTTCTTGAGGATAGAGTTAAAAATTTGAGCTCTAGGCATGCCCACAAATTAAGATGAATTACTATGAGGAACTATGAAGCAGAAAGTGAATTTCCTGCAGTAAATAAGAAGTTACAAAATTATTTTTCAACATAAGACCCAACATGGAAGTACTGGACATATGTATAATCACATGCTGCTTTAGTCAATTTAAGTCTAACATTAACTGAGAAGTTACCATCTTTGGAATTCTGTACCCAACTAAACTATCACTCAAGAAGAAAAGGTAGAATAAATGCATTTAGTCATATATAGATTGAGAGAGTTTAGTACCTCTAAAACCCTGTGGAAAGAACTAGTAAAAGATATACTTTAGCCAGAAAAACAAATGTAACCCTACAGAAAAAAATGAAAATAATAAGGAGTAAAGAAATCATTAAATCATAGCATAAAATCCAACTATTGACTCCTAAAAGGCAAAAAAGAGGAATTTAGATGTCTATAACAATTGAGCTGATAAGTATGGTGTTTAGAGTGGACTGTGTGTCCTACTGTATATTGTTCAGACAGAGGATGAGGCTGGTGATAGCCATGCTGGCTGAGTCAACACCCATGCCTTCCACATTCTCCCTCAGGCTCAGACCTGTCCCACCACAGTCTCCTTCCTATAGGGATCACAGGTGAGCCTTCATCATGGCTCTTCCTGTCCAGATAAACAGTAGCCACAGTTCTGGCCCTGGCTCTTAATGACATTCTCAGAACACTGTTGGATATCAGCAGGCCCCTGGAGCTAGAGGAAAGACAGCCACACAAATGAACAATATGCCTACAAGAAGGCAAAGAACCAGCTCCATGGAGGCTCCTAGGGAGACTTAAGTGTCAGTTTCTGCAGATTCTCCTGCTTTGGGGTCTTCAGTTCTAAGCATCATTATTGCCCAACAGACATCATTACAAAGGTAAAATCCTTCCATAGCCATGCTCTTTATGATAGCTAATTATGGTTATTAAATTGTCTGTTAATTAAAAGTCAAGTTACTGGGCATCCACAGGTAGAATGTTTTTGATCAAATTATTTGAAATAGGAAGACACAGTCTAAATTTAGGCAGCACTGGTAGAAGCACAGATAGAAACAGAAAGAGGCTTTGCATTTTCCTGTATGCCTTTGTGCTTGCTGACAAGTCTCTCTACCCTGGTGTTTTCACTACTGTTGCCTCATTCATTGATAAAGACCAAAGGCCAGACGCTCCTCAGAACTCCATCAGCACCAGATTGGGACCTCTGAGACTCCAGCATCATGGACCAAACAACTATCAGGCTGGTGGCCTCTCTGGTGTGAGGCAGCCATTGTTGGACTACTCTGACTGCATTCTATAAATCAATCTAGTAAGTCCCCCTTTAACACATATTTCTTCTTTTGATTCTGTTGCTCTAGAGCAGCAGTTCTCAGCCGGTTGGGTTGTAAACCCTCTGGGGTAGAACGACCCTTTCACAGGAGGTGTCTAAGACCATTAGAAAACACAGATATTTACATTACAATTCAGAGCAGTAGCAAAATTACAGTTATGAAGTATTAATGAAAATAATGTTATGGTTGGAGGTCACCACAACACGAGGAACTGTGTTAAAGGGGTGAGAACCACCGCTCTAGAGAACCCTGACTAATACACTCCTCACTACAGTGACCACTGGTCACACATGACTGTTGATGACCCGAAACATGGCTACAGTGCCTGAGGCACTGAACTGTAAATGTGGCTTAGTTTCAGTCAATTTAAACAGACATGATTTGTGGCTACTTTACTGGATAGCACAGCTCTAGGGGTATGTACCCTAAAGGGCTTACTGTATTCTACCTTCAGAAAGCCTGGGGTGCTCCTCTACCTCCTCCCACCATAGAGTAGGCAGGAAGGCAAGAAGAAGGCCCAAACTTCAAAAAATTCTTGCTTGTAGAATACCTGTCCTCAGGACAACAGCCATTTTAGACCTGAGCCCTTACTGGTTTATCTGACAGGTCTCACCGCCCTGGAATGATCTCTTAGACCGGGATGTTTCAAACTTCCACCTGTGTGTCAGTCATTTGAGGGCACTGCTGAAATGCAGTCTTTGAGAGAGCAGCTTCATGATGGAGTGTCAGCACTTATGACAAACTCCTGGATACAGGATGGCTGGCTTGAAAACAGTTTGTGTGGTAAGGTGTGAGGAAAAATAAAAAGCCAGTATGAAAAGCCAACATTTGCACCATTCCAACTACTGATCATTCTGGAAAAGACAAAACTATGAAGACAGGGAAAATGTCAGAAGGAGGGTGGGTGTGAACAGGCAGAAGACATGAATGTTAGGGCAGTGATCTTACTTTGTATGATACTTTAATGTTGAGCACATGTCATCACACAGCTGTCCAAATCCACAGAATTGTCTACAGAATGTCTAACACAGAGGGTGCAGGCACCTGTTACTAAGTATGATGACCTGAGTTGGATCCCAGGACCCACATGGTGGCAAAAGAAAACTGACTTCCATGGGTAGTCCTCTGACTTCTACAAGTGTGCTGTGGGGCATGTATGTGTGCACATAAATGAACAAACAAAAGTTAAAAAGAAATATAAAATCTATGGACTTCAGTGAATATAAGATATTGAAAATGGCTCTGTAATTTTGGGGATTGACCACCCTAACAATGACAGAAAACCTGGGGTATTAGGAACACTTTAATGAAAATTCTAGAATTTGGGTTTCTTTAAAAACACAAAAATATTATAAGACTGTTTTCATTTTAATCCCAGGTGAGAGGTAATGGGGCTGCTCTGCAGCTGACTATGATTTGACCCGTGCTCTAGCAGAGGCATGGTTTTGACAGCTGCAGATAGCTTCTGCAATTGTGTGACATTTGGAATTCTGGGAATTTTTCAAAGGGTATATAAGTGCTAGGGCCCCAAGAGACAAGATTGGTGGTTGGTGGTCATTCAGGGGAGTTGGTTTTGGTTTGTTAATAGTCGTGCTCAAGGAAGAAAGAAAACGAAAGAAATTAGATTGACAGATTCTCTCTCTCCTTCCCTCCTTCCCTCACTATCCTTCTTTCCCCTCTACATAGTGATAGGCGGTGAAAATGGGGTGAGGATAAAGGATGGGAAAAAGAAGAACCCACAAAGTAGAAAAGACGGGCTACAGGAAACAAAGTCATTCAAATTTTCTGCTTTTTATTTCTGTAAACTTAAAACACACCCAAAGTAAAACATATTAATGAAAGACCCTCTCCAATTAAAAACTTCTGTCCCAGAAAACATAAACTATATCAACTCACCTGCTCCTCCTCCACCCACTTCCACAGTGGCCAGCCAATGGCTAGCAGGAATGGGTACTTGGTCTATGAAAACAGACCCAGAGACAATACTTCAAAAATATGTTCTGGGCAAATAAGCTCAGGGAGAAATGCAGCCAATGGTCAGTCTGGGGATATTAGACAAGGCTGATATGCTTCTCTTGGTACCACTGAGCACATGTCCTGAGGGACTTTGGGTATCTTCTGGAAGTGATCCTACTACCTCTTTGCTGTTAAGCCTTCTGAGCTTCAGCCACAGCCACCTATAATGTCATAGCTGGTATGCTTTTCTCATGACCCTACAGCACTACAAGCCTGTCCTTTATCCTCAGCACCTAGATGCCTACTTTGCTAAAGTCCCAACAACTCACTGGATATGTGGCCCCACTTCTCCCCCTTTCCCTCCTCCTTATTCTCCTGTCCTTTCTAGACTCCTGAAGAGTCTAATACTAGCTGTCTCATCTAGCCTGACCATATCCACATGAGCCAGAAGACAAGTAAAAATGGGTATTTGCCCTCTGGGTGCACACAACAGGACAGTCTGAAGGTGAGAGAGGGTCAGTTTCTAAGACATAGCCACACAGGAAAGCAAAGAGCAGATTCAAAAGCAGCCAATTCCCTAATACACTCTGCCTGGCTTCACTCAGTACACCCTGAGCTAGACAGCCTTCTAAAATTACAGATCTCTTCACACCAATCAACTTCTCATGGAGGAGCTTTCCACAGCCACCCACAGACCACTGGCTTGACAGCTACGGTCTCTGGAGAGAGAAACATAACCTTTCTTTAAAGCCACATTACATGTTACATATGGTTGCTGGTTACCAACTCTTGCCTGCAATCATGTCTTTCTGGCCACTTTCTGCATGCATACAGGCATTTATTCTTTTGATCCGTGCTTGTTTCCAAACTTCCTTCCTGTCCTCCCTCTTCCTTCAGAGAGTGAATCAAAGCTCCACAAGGTCTCTAGAAGGGCAGCCAGAATGAATTTTTTATTCACCTCTGACTGTTGGTGTTCCTTAAGATAAACATGGCATCCATTCATCTGCTTCTCTCTATCCACCCTCTCACCTGTCTGTCCATCCATCCACCTACCCACTGCCCATCCATCCATCCATCCATCCATCTACTTACCTACCCACCCATCCATCCATCTATCTGCACACCCTTCTACGATCTATCTACCTATTCATACATCTATCCAGCTGTCCACCTCAACAGCATCCATCCAACCACCCACGTACCACCCATCCATCTATTCTTCTGTCTACTCACCTATCCACCTAGTCAACCATTCAACTACCCATTCATCTTAATGTTCATCAACGTGACCATGTCTGTCTGTCCATCTACCTATCTATCCATCCATCCATCCATCATCCACCCATCTATCCATATGCCCTCTCTACATCCATCATCAGTCCACCCATCCATCTACTCAACTACCCATAATTTATCTCCCCACTCACCCACCACTCATTCATCTGACTTCTTAACTATTGACCATCTATAAAGTCGCCCAACATGCGTCATCTACTATCCATCTACTCATTCATTTATTCATCCATCTGTCTGTCTATCCATCTGTCCATCCAGCCATCCATTTCATAATGATTAAGATTTTCTTGTGTCCTGGGCTCTGTCCCAAGTGCCAGGGAATCCACAATGGATGACATGCGAACATTCTTTGAATGTTTATATAGAGTTTAAATTCTAACTGATGATACTAACTGTGAACATATTGATTAATAAACATGAGATTATACCAGGCAGCCTACCAGGTCTATTAATTTAAAAACAATAACAGATTTTTATTCAAGTCATGGGTTGATCAGGAACCTGACATGGGAGCAGAATGGCCAGCAGCATGTGAAAGGGCCAGCTATGGGATGCCATAGAGAAAGAATAACTGAGATGGAGCCTTGGATGATGGATCCCTGGCAGTTGGTGCCAGGCCCATTGTGAACCTGGGAGTAGGAGCCATGTGAGATAGGACCGGGTCCAATTATGGTGATTGAACATATTTGCCGATATGGCCAAATGTCTCCTGGGAGTCAGAACTTTGCAGCTAAGCAGCACTGCTCTAGACCAAGGCAATATCTATACTCACCTTCTTCAAGCTTAAAACCAGGGCTTGAAGGGACCCATAGGGGAACCATAACTCAGAAGCCCATCACCTCCTACCGAGTCCTGTGAAGTCAATCTTTTGGGGTCAGTGTGTGGCTTCCAAGAGCTGAACTGTGAAAATGTGAGGGTGAACCCTCACAGTATGTTTAGCCTACCCAAGGTCCCACTGACTGTCAAGGACTGAAATAAAATGCACATGAGGACAAAAGCCAGCACTCTTCAGAGGAGGAAACAGAATCTAGTGTCTACACCAATTCTGTAACATACAGCAGTCAAAAACTATGAGCAACACAAGCAGATAAGAAAATACAGGCTTTACTCTAGACCAAGGGCTTTGCATTTAGTAGACTTCAGCGACCCTAGATATGTAGATATAACTACAGGACACATTCAAAGCACTGAGATAGGAAGCTGGTGGTCCAGGTAGTCCACTGAGCTCCCTCAGAGTGCTGCAGGAAGGCAGCAGGCCCAGTAAGGGAAGGGTGGTAAGCAATAAGAAGCAGGAGTCATGTTGAGATGCTTGACCCCATTGTTTAGGCTGAACTTGAATCTGCCCAGTGGCTGCCCTCAAAGTGGGACACCAACAAACCAGAAGAAGCAAAGTCAAAAGAGAATGGGAGAGAGGAAGGTTTGGAGGGAGGAAGGGAGGGTAAAGACAGGCAGACAGACAAAGTTTGAATACTGGGAAGTGAGTGATGGGCAGTTGCTTCAAATTGTAGATGAGGGACCCCTGGCACAGGGTGGGACAGTCAGAAGTGGTGCCCGGATGGTGACAAAACAGATAGGATCCTAGTAAAAAAGCCATGTCGTGACTTCAGAGTCAAGAAGAGCTGCTGGAACTGGGAAGCCAGGTGGTCAGATATGACGGCTTCAGCATTGTGCCTGCCCTTTGCTCAGCTGAGTCACAAGCCACTGGACTCAGGGATAGCTGTGTAAACTTCAGCCATCAAGTCTCATCTCCCTCGTTTGTAAAACTGGGTTTTAAGCTTATATCTCCTATGAGAATGTTGCTTATAAAAAGCACCTAGACCTCCATAGGCAGAGCACAATGGTTTTCGGTAATCATTTGGTGGCTGAGTGAACTGGAGAGACAAGACAAATATGGTGACTGGCAGAGTACCAGCTGTCAGTAGATGATAACTATTAGTAGTTACTCTTTAGATGGCAAGCTAAGTGTGTGCTATGTGATTGGGCCACATTCCAGCTCCTAGTGTCACTATGTTGATGGCCATGCCAGCATCTCTCTTACCCCCAACACTGATACAACAGCTAAGAGACCACAGAACTTCACTCTGGGAAGACTGGGGCACCAACTCTTTGACAATATCTCCATGATGTACAGAACCCCAAGGAGGAACCAAACAATGCTGACTCCATGAGTCAAGAAAAGGGAAGATTTTCTGCCTTTGGACATGAGGTTAGTTAAGATAGACGCCTTTAGGCCAGCTCCAAGCCTCAGTACTGTACTACCGTTATTATTATTTATCTAACAATGCCTCTCAAGAGAGACAGGAGCCTCCTTGGAGATGAGAGCTACGTGTGACGAGATGGCTAGGCCTGAAAAGTAGACAATAAGCTTATGGTGCTAGAGAAACCACTCAACGTAGAACTAATGTATTCAAAGAAAAATGTAAGGGACATCCAGTTTCAGGGAGTGAGCATGAGCTCCACACCAGTTACATTTCATCGTTGTCGTTGTCGTCGTCGTCGTCGTCGTCGTCGTCATCATCATCATCATCATCATCATCATCATCATCATCATCACTAATACTATTTAAATGTGTCTGCTATATCTAAGTCAGTGGAGACATGGATTCTTTGGTTTGAAAGTGTTTCAGCCCAGAGGTCATTTTTTTGTTTTGGGTCTTGGCATGGAACCAAAGTACATTGCCACCAGGTGGCAGTAATTTCATGTTAACTTCACAGTTGAGAAGGCTTTGAACCAGAGTCTTGTTGTCTTAGGTGGTATGATTTGTCCTCCTATGGAGTGGATGTCAGGGAAGGTCCTGTCTTGAGGTCCAGAATTTAGACACCTCATCCTCAGGTTCTGTTCCCTCTGTAAAGGAGGCAGCACAGGGAAGTGGTGTACCAGTGGCCTGCCTGGGAAAGCAGACCCGAGAGTTGGATCTGTGACAAGCCTTTCTGTTCTCGCCCTGAAAACACACACTTGAAACACAATGACAAGCAAGAGCGAAAGGAATCTAGGGCAGGGACAATGTGATTTCTTGCAAGATCCCTTTGGCTCCCCAAAGACTGAAAAGACAGAAAGTGAAAATCTAACGGGGTAAAAATGGAGTTGGAGTACTTCACTCTTCAGGACTGACAGTGAAGACAAACAGAAATTTTGAAAGTTTTGACCACAGAATGCAAGCTGCGAGCTGCTGCATCACACAAGAAACTTGGTGTGTTGGACCTTCAATAAAAGCCTTGATTCCTAGTTCAAAGCCATCCTCCTCTTGGGGTCTGGGGCTCTGACTTGTCCTACTAAGAGCCAGACACAAGACAACATGACTCAGAGTCCTACTGTGTGCCGGGCCTGGGGCTGGGCAGCAGAAGTGAGAAATGCAAGGGCCTGGGCATGTGTATGCATTTGTGCCTTGGCAGACAAACGTTCTTACCCTAAAGGACAGGTGAGAACTGAGGCACCAGAGAGAAAGGCACAGGATGGAAGCCATACAGCAGCAGTAGGACTGAGTATTCCAGAGTCACTGCTTCTTGAAGAGCATGCTCATATGTACTGAAAAATTGGGTCGCCATGACACGGGCAGTAAGCATTTCTTCTTTCCAAGAAATATTCAGGGATCATTTTATCTCACTATAGGCTGTGCCAGGGGCTGGCAATTGAATGGTGATATAACAGATATATCCCCTGCATCACTAAGTCTACATTAGAGAATAGAAGTGAAGGTCCTACCCAGGAGCCTTTGAGATGTCAGCAATGGTGGAAAAGGAGCTTGAGGACTGACAAAAGATATGGGGGTTGGGGAGGACATGCTGGGATCTTAAATTCTGGGTCCCTCTGGTAACCACAATAGCTACATGCACACCACTAGAATTTTAAAACAATTTCCACAGCTATCTTTTTCTGCCCACAAAAAAAGAATTAGCTCCATTTTACTGATGATGAAACTGAAATGGTCCCAAGGTTCCAAAGAGGGAGGGCAGAATAGAGAAACCTCCAACCCCAACCTGCTTGTGAGCTGTGCACAGACAGAAGAAGGCCTGAGAAGGCAGGTGAGGTCAGTGAGGGTCAGATGCAGTTGCCCACAGGCTTTAGCACTGAGATAGAAGAGAAAAGGTGAGTGGCCAGGCTGAGGCCTCTCTAGACCGGACTGCCTGGTGGATCTCTCTCTGCTGTAGATTGTAGACCCCATGGAGGGGCATCAATCTCTGATCTTACCTTAGCCTCTTTTCCTCTCTGGGAAGAGGAGTGGCCTGATTGTCCTCTTCCCACAGTCTGAGGACTCTGGGGACCAGGATTGAGTATTCTGCAAACTTCTGGGCCCAGGCCTGTGGCCTCTCCAGAACTCTTAGCAGCCATTCTGTAGGACTTGGTAGATGGGTGATCAGCTTGTGAGACTGTCACGATTCCTAGCCAGGAGAGACACCCATCTGCTCATTGTTTCACCACAACTGCCCAGCCTCCCCACATCTGGATGGACAGCTTGAGGACTAGGGTTCAAAAGCTGGAGACTTGCCTGACTTGACAATGCCTAGAATTCTAGGTTTTCTCTGTCCTCCCGCTGTCTCCTGGCTCTCAGGAGAGATCTGGATAGTTACGAGCGATCCTTTATTGGTTCATGGCTGAAGGAGGCTCCAACACTGTGGCTTCAAGATCATCTTTAAGAAATAGGGTGCCAGACAAATGCCAGGCCCAGCGATGGCTTTTGGGAACTTTTCCTTGTGGTACAACTTGAAGTGCAAATGGGAAACTAAGCCAGGATCATTCTTTAAACCAACATAGAAAAACCTGGCCTTATTAAAGGAGGCGCTACTAGACATGACAGTCAGGACACTACCAGAGTCTCTGTTAAATAAACAACTTTCCAAACATCAAGAGTTCTGGTTCTTACATTCAGAGAGCAAGCATTTGCTGAGCACCTACTGTATGCCTCCCTGGGTGTGGGGAGGGTGTGGGCAAGGCTGATGGGTCCCTTTCTCCTAAGCTGCCTCTTCCTGAACACAGCAGCTACCCTCACCTCACCCAGCATATTTGTTTCTTCACCTCACTGCCAACCTAGCACCTGCTACCATCTCTTGGATTCTGGGTTCTTCTTTTTCAGTTTATTTTACACACCCTTTATCTAAGTACAGGGTCAGCAAACAGCTGACAAAAGAAACGGTAGACAGTGTACAGATAAAAATCACACCCACACATACAATTATATAAATATTCCACAGTCAACATGGGTACCCTGGAAACTGGGTATGAGGCACAGGGGTAGCTCACAGTGGCAGATGGCAAGGATCTTCCTGAGGAAGACATGCTTCAGCTGAGTCCTAGAGGGTGAGTGAATGTTCCGGTTAGAAGGAGTTGGGGACAAAAGGAAAGTTGTCTATAGAGAAACGGCATGTGTAAAGGTCCTGAGACAGAAAGAATACATATGTTTGAGGCCCAGAAAGGAGGCTCTTATCAGGAACAAACTGAGAGCTAGAAAGCATGGCAGGGATGGAAAAAACAGTGTGGATTCAGGTCCCAAAAGTCTTGGGGGGCTCATCAGCACCCCAGAAAGGATATAAGCAAAGAGCTGCCAATCAGATTCATATTTCAAACAGCTGTTTCTGTGGCTAGCCAGGAGGAGTCAGGGGTCATTTCTGAAGGGCCACTGAGGTGCCAATCCTGCTTTTGTGTGGAGACAGAAGTAGCCTGCACAACACCGGGGGAACAGGGTGTGGAGAACAGAAAAGACACAGCAAGATCTGGTGAGCAGTGAAGCATTGAGTGTTCCCAGGGTGCTCTGGGGCAGAGGTCAACAAAGGTCTAAAAGGTAAATGGGTGAGCTCTGCAAGCTGCCATTGTACAGGTGTGGCTGGAGTCTGGGAGTCAGCCTTTAGGGTGTTCTCTATGTGTTCAATAATGTAGCAATTTCATACGACAGGATAACACTGTATCTCTGCATATAACTGCCTCCGAGCCTGGGGCTTCTTCAGTGACTCTGTGAGTACATGGGTGTTTGTGGGATCCCCAATCCAGATGTCTACACAGTGTGTTGCTATTCAACTCTTTTTGCCACACCAAAGCAGCACTGCAAGTCTTCTCCAGTGATGGAGAAACTGAGGCTCAGAAGAACACCTGGGAAGACAGTGGGAACCTGAGATGCTCAGGAAAGAACTGAGTTCGATCTGTGTCTTCAGACTGTGTGTCCGGTTATATTCATTTGTGTGCATATATATGCACAAGTCCAGCTGTGTACAGATGTGTGTGTGTGCACATGCACATGTTTCTCTTTGTACATATATGTGAAGGTGTATTTGTTTCCTCTGTATGCATGTGTGTGTGTTTGTGTATCTGTGTGATCACATGTGTGCTTGTGAGCACTTTTATCTGTGTGCATACATGTTCATGTATAAGTGTCTTTCTCACTGTGTATGTCTGTATGTCTCTGTATTTGTGTATGTCTCTGTGTGTGTGTGTGTGGGTGTGTGGGTCTGCATGTGTATCTGCATGTGTCTATGTATGAGTATAGAGCTCTGAGGAAATGGCAATGGGATGCCTCCGACCTTTTCCAGATGCCAGACTCATCTCTGAAGCTCCTTACCTACCTCAGCACCCTTCAGCCATCCCAGACCCACTGAAGTGAGCCCCCAGAGCCTGCACCTTAACAAGCTCCAGGAACCCTGATGATTGTCAAGGTCTAGATGTCAGTCTCTTTGCTAGACCTTAAGTCCAGGGAGGAAGAAGGGGGTGATCAGAGGAGACAGGCAGGAGCCTGTTTTGTATTGATACAGGGCCTGTAGACCTAACAAGAGAAGACAGAGCCATGATGGGAAGTGTGCACCCCAAACTGCCCCTTTAGTAGAGCCCCTGCTGTCACAGCTGACGTTGGCCAGGCCAGCACTCAGGAACTAATTCCTTTCTTCCTGAGGATCCTTCTTGTGATTTGGAATGTGATTCGTTTGTTCGCCAGTAGCATTCAGAAGCATAGCAAACTGGCAAAGATGAGCTAGTGTCCCAGTCTACTGGCCTCATCATTTACTGTCACAGACACCTTTGAGTTGCCTTAAATAACCTGTGCTTTGCACATCTTTCCATTCACATGGCCCAGACAGAGGGATCCAAAAGCCACAGGTTTGAAATCATGCAGAAGCACCAAATTCTGACTGGAAGTGAGACACCAGTTTCATGTGATTCATTTCTATTTGTTTCTATATAAAATGGGCATTTCCTGGTGGACACAGCTAACTCTGAGCAAGTAGCTTCTTATGCTGGACCTGGTCATACTCCAGGGAGGTCTAGGCTAGTGTCTGGGAAACTCCCTGAAGGCTTCAGGCAGGTGGTGCAGGCTGAGGGCTTGGCTGATGAGGGGTCTCTGTTTAACACACTCCTAAGCACTTTGCCATGAGCAGTCAGAGGGGCTGAGACATAAATACTTGTTACTCATGACTAGAATAATAAAGGTGAGCTGATTTCTCCAATTCTTTATGTGGAGGTGAGGTTGAGGGTAGGTTTGGATGTGAACTATTCTACCAAGAAAGTCAGTCACAGTAAAGATTCACCTTCTCCCCAGACACCCCATGACAGGTCTGTGACATCAGGCAAGGAAAAAAATAAGTTTGTAATTTTAAGCAATTCCTAAGCGAAGTTTAACATGTCCTTTCCTTGTGGCCAGGAGTGCTGTCAACAAACCACAGACTTCTCCTGAAGGAAAGCCTAGATCCGATGGTGGCGTGGCTAACTCAAATATCTATGGGCTGGAGAGACAGATGGCTCAGTGGTTAAAAGCAGAGATTGCTCCTTCAGGACTGGAATCCAGTTCTGAGCACCCGCATCAGGCAGCATAGAGCCACCTGTAACCCTAGCTCCAGGCGATCTGACACCTGTGCCCTTGTCCACCCCCATGCGTGCCCAGCACACACACATACATGTGATTAAAATTAAACACAAATAAATAAAATTACAATATCTATGATGAATGTTGCCTTGAAACCATGATACTAGATGACCCCACGATCCCACTAAAAACCCCAAACATCCCTGATCTCAAAACCCAAAATCCGAAACTTTCAGAGTGTCAACATAATACAAGTAGCTATACATCAAACAAATAAATCTCATGCTTACAACTGGGCTCCATCTCCAAGATGCTCACCAGATACATGTGAATATTCCAAAATTCAGAAAAATCCCAAACCTGACATGTTTGATTCCAGGCATTCCAGGTGGGATCATATGTTGAAGGCACTCACCAAGAAATGTCCCTGTTACCAGGCCACGTAGGTACCTTTAAATGTTCTCCAGTTTCATTTTAATACACTTGTTTTCCTATGTGTTTAATTGGTGCATTAATAATTATTAACCTGAGGAGGCCACCAGCTTCCACCTACTTACCTGGTGGTGAGTGGACCAGCCTCAGTGGCTGGTGAGTGACATTGTGCTTTGAGCTGCAGCCCTTACCTGGGGATCAGACAGCCGGGAGAGGTCGGGGTACAGATAGAACTTGATGCCTTCGGAGGCGCCTGGCAATGTGACTCCTCGTATCAGGAGAATCAGCAGCATGATATAGGGGAAGGTCGCAGTGACATACACGACCTGCCCGGGAGAAGAGACAAGAGGTAGGCAGGGGTGGTGGTGGGGGCTTCTTTCACTTAGCATGGCTCGCTCTGCATGCTGCACACCATCCTTTATGGAGGCTGCCCTGAAATTAACTAGATGCATGGACCATGCTCTCTGTATCCGTCTGCACAGCCCAGTCTCAGAAAGACAATTGGCTCTGGGCATCCTCAGGGTCTTGTTTCCATAGCTGCCAGTAGCTATGGATGTTCATGCCTCCCACATCAAACGGCACACACGGTGTTTGCAGAGAGCTCCACAATTCTCCGTGTCATCTCTTGACAGCTGACAACATCTGATACAATGCAAGCACCATGCAATCAGCACCCTGCATTATTTAGGGAACAATTACAAGGAAAAAAGTCTACACATTCGGTTCCAATGCAAACGTCCATTCGTTATTTCTATCCAAGTTTCTTTGAATTTACAGATGTGGCTCCTATGTGATGGTACTGACAGGAAGTACCTAACTAGAGTCCTAGAAGCAGAGTGGGATGACCGAGCCTCCCTTGTCATCTTTGTCATGTTGGTTGTGACATCTCTGTCAATCAAGAGGAACACATGCAGGAGATGCATCTTCCACAGTTGTACATGGTCGACAACAATGTGTCCTACGTTTAAACCTTGAGAGGGCAGATTCCATGAAGATTCTTACTGCATAAATAGACTCAGAAAAGGAAGGAAGGACTGTGATAGCGGTGGGCCTCACCAAGAGCCAAGGGGAGAGGAGCCCACATGCACACCTGTCTGCCTCACTTTGCCTACTCCTCAGGAGAGTGTATACGGAGCGCATATGAGGAGCTTAACAGAAGTGGGTCAAACATAAAGACCCACCAACAGAAAGACACAACCCCATACCTGGAGTCTGGGAAAGAAGTTTCTCAAAATACTTTCAAGTGGGTCACTTGCTAATGTTGTCTATACGACTCCACTCATTTTAAAATGTATTTATTTACTGTGTGGGGGCTGTGTGCACAATATGGCATGTGTGTGGAGGTCAGAGGAAAAATTTCAGGAGTCAGTACTCTCTTTTCTCTATGTGGTCCCACAGGGATTGAACTCAGGTTGTTAGGCTTGGCAACAAGCACCTTTTCTAGCTGAGCCATCTTGCTGGTTCTCTATTTCATCTTTTTAAAAACCTGGCCAGGACTCCTTTAAATCCATTTCACAATTCATTAGTGGTCTAAGGCCTGCAATTTTGAAAAGAATTTTTCTTAGTAAAATTTCTTTTTATAACAGAAGATAGGCTGGGACATGGGAGTAGGAAAGGAGATGGGAGGTAGAGGCAGAGTGGGAGAGGAAGCTAGGGGGTAGGAAAGTATCTTGCATTGGTTTGGAACCCTTTAGGTCTGGTCTGCTCAGAGGGAGATGCTTGAGCCCAGAGAAGCCGAGAGAGGCTGAGCTAGTAGAGAGACAGTGTACTCAAGGACGCAGAGCCCTCCTGGAGCCCCCTGGCCTGAATACTGCTCACACAGAGCTGGCCAACCATCCAGCCCTGGTTTCCCACATAGCTGCCAGCCCTCCTCCACTGGACCCTGCAGGACTCAGAGTCCTGCCACATTTGACCCTTTCTCCTTTGTCATTTTCTACTCTCTAATCACTTGCACTAGCCCTTGTTGGGCTACTGTTTAGAAGGGAGCTTATCACCATTCAAGGGCCAGGGACATTTTTAGATTCCAGTTTAGCTCTGCATAGCCCTCAGTGCACACAGATGCAGGACACAGGCTTGCTGATGGCTGGGACTCGGACACCACAGGGCAAGCATGTACTCTGAGCAGGCCACCTCGGCTACCGCCCTTCACTTCTGTACAGGCTGGGCGTGCTTTGGCTACGTCCTTCATATCAGTCCTTCATTCACGTGCTCACTTCCTCATTACACATGCATGCACAACACTGAAGCTCTTCCTGTGCAGTCAGTACTGAGCTATGCCTGGGTAAGGAAAACTCATCCAGTGGGCCTTTCTGCTCTATGAAGCTTCCATCTTGTTGAAAAGTAAGACATAGAGACAGATAACATACTCAGTTGTGGGCACAGAGAGGCAGCAGCCCATGACAAGAGCAGTCAAGGTAGACTTTTCCAAAAAGGTGACCCACACATCGGATCCTTAAAAAGTAAGAGCTCAGGAAATGAAATTGGGGATGGAGGGAAGAGGAAAATGGAATTTCTACTGTATGCCAGGCATGCATGGCACACATACATAAACACACACACAAATGCATGCACATGCATACATGCATACACAGGCACATGCATGCACACATGCATATATGCAAATATACATACATGCACATAACTGCACACATGTACATACTCATTTACACACAAACTAATGCCTGCACACAGACATGTATTACACATGCAGGCACATTGGACGCACACACACATGCACATGACAACACCATTGGCTTTGCTCATCCTACATGTCTCCACACTGGTAAGGGCAGAGGGTGCTCTGGGCAGGAAGAGTTATCATCTTTTATATATGAAGGAGAGAGAGCTCAATAACCTGTACAAAGTCACCCAGCTAATGAATCATGGCTGGGTATGGATTCATAGCAAGGTGGCCTACTTCCAAGGTCACCTATTTGAACATCCCAATATTCCACTCATGAGATCATCACAACATTCATGAAAATACCTTATTTCTCTCATTTGAGAGAAGCCCACTCATTTTGTTAGCACAAAGCAAAGGTTTAAACACAGTCCTCAAACAAGAGGACACAGGGATCAGCAGAGATGGTGACAATGCATCATCTAGACACACTTAGAAGGTTGGATCATCTTCCGTGGGTGCTATCTCTGGTCTTCAATGATAGTTTAGCCCCTGGTCCACCAATTCCTGCATTGCAGCTGGCAAATGAGCCATGGACTCCCTAGTATGTCGTATGACCAATGCATTCTCATATGGTCATATACAATGCCACAAAGTGTAATTCAAGAAAAGAGTATGCAAATCAGACACACAATTGGAGTAGGCAGTTAATATTCAATAAGAAAAAGGTCAGCCATGGCTGTGGCTGATCTTTGGCCAGCAAACTGAGTTCTGTAAAACTCTCCTCTTCCACATAGCTTCATAGACCTTATCTACGACAGCATCGCACAAATACTCTCTAAGAGCTGGAGTGATGGCTCAGTGGTTCAGAGCACTTTCACTAGCTGCTCTTCCAGATGATCCAAGCCAAGCCTTCATCTTCTGCTTCTCAAACATTTTTACCTTTCAAGCTCCTCCAGAACATCCCACTGTGGTCTCAACATTCAATGGCTTTTCTAGCCCAAAGTTCCAAAATCCTTCCACAATCATCCCTAGAACTTTTCAGAAATACCCCTCTCCTGGTACCAATTTATGTTAGTCATGTTATATGGTGAAACACCATAACCAAAAAGCAAGCTGGGGTGGAAAGGGTTTATTCAGTTTATACTTTCACATTGCTGTTTATCACCAAAGGAAATTAGGACAGGAACTCAAGCAGGGCAGGATCCTGGAGGCAGGAGCTGATGCAGAAGTTATGGGAGAGGTGCTGCTTACTGGCTGGTTCCCAGTACTCATATCAGATGGCTCACAACTGCATATGATGCTAGTTCTTAGGGATCTGACACCTCTGTGCTCTGATGGCACCTGTACTCTGTATGTGTGTGGATGTGCACACTTACCAACCCCTTCCCACATACATATATATTTTTAAAACAAGAAAATTTTAAATATTTTTCAATATTGATTTATTCATTGTGTGTGTGTGTGTGTGTGTATGGGTGTATGCAGAGATATGGAGGGGTATAAGTCAAAGGACAGTCTATAGGATTTAGTTTATCCCATCACATGGGTCCCTGGGTTTGAACTCAGATTGTAAGGTTGCAACAAGCACCCTTACCCTTGGAGCCATCTCACTGGCCCCTGTATATACACAGTTAATTCTTTTGAGTCCTATTAAGTCAGCTCAAATCTACAAGTCAGGTGAAGGGTAACAGCCTAGCTGCCATCAGCTAGGGTTAACAACTTAACAACCATGTGCCAACCAGATGCAGTAGCCAGGAGCTGCCATGTCCCAGGCTCCCCATATTTCTTTCTCCAGCTTAGCTGCCATGAGCCCTGCTCCCACAGTTGAGAGATGAGAATGCAAAACGTAAGGACAACTCCCATTCATAAGGATTTATCCTCGGCCCGCAAGACCACTTTGGTAAGGCTGAATTTGCTAGTTTTCCTATGTTGTCCTTATTGAGTGAATAGGGTCACTGGGATATCCTTCGGGGAATCACTTAAGACCCCGAAGTATACCGTCTGTTCCCAGGCAGTATGGCTGGCAGAGTGGGTGGTGGTGTGATCCATTAAATGGGTGATGGCTCTGAGTGATGATTCTGAGGCCTCAGAATGAGCTCCCAGGGGATGCTATGCTTCTGTATTCAGCCAAGCCCCTAACCAGTGTCCATACTTTCATTTTTACACTTTTAACAAAACCATAAAAGATAGCTAATATGCAAATGAGTTGCCCACAGACCATAGAGTGGGCATGTTTACTACCAGAGTGAAACCACTGGCTGGTGTGTGTTACCCAAGATTCACACCTAAGCTGAAGTGTGAGAGCTTCAAAAAGGATATAAAGGGTGGTTTGGGGTATCATTACATAATATGCACACAGGGTGTGTGGCATCAAAGTTGAAAATGTAACATCTCCCCAAATCCCTTCTCTTGTGTCTCTATTTTTGACTACTCTGGGTACTTGTGTTGTCTTTGATTCCTCCTTCCCCTCCAAGCAGCTGGTGACTATTGCCATATAGATCTGTCAAGAGATTACCCATGAATGACATGTGCCAGCACCCACTTCTCTTGTGCACTTGTCAGACACTACTAATCAATCACAGCATTCCTTGCAGCTGACCCTGCCAGCAACCTCAAACGCCTCCATGCAGTACTCCAGCTGTCACCCCTGACCTACTCCACATATCACATGTGTATTTCCAGTTTCCCACAGGTCAATGGATGTGTAAGATCCAGGCCTGGTCCTTAAGGAAAAACTTGTGTGCCTGTGTGTTTGAATCCCTTGGAGTCCTGATACTTGCACGGCAGGGTCAAACAGGTAAAGAAGGCTGACGAACCAAGCACTTCCCAGGTCTCTGAGACAGATCTGAAAAAAGTGGTTTGGAGCCAGGCATCCCTGGGTAAGTGGGAATTGCAGAGACCAAGGATGTGGGATGGGCACAAAATATGCCTTCTGAACATCTTAGGACCTTCCAAGTGGTCACTGGAGTGATGGGCAGGTTGGCCTCTTTCCTCAGCTGTCCCCATATGCCATCACACTCAATTCCCACCATTTGGCTCACTCACTGTATTCTGCACTCACAGCAAGGGTCCTTCACTCCCTTCCTTCTGGGTCACTGTGACAATCCTGTGCCGTCCACACTGCTGCCCAGGTTCAGAAACAAAGATCTGGCTCATCTCTATCCTGTGAGTCTCAGCCAGCAGCCCATGCTCAAGGTGGGGAGGAGTGAAATGGTCGTGCCTTGGTGGCAAGTGCTCGCATCCAATCCTGCTTCTTGCTGTGTGGCTTGGCAGGTCTCCACCCATCCCCACCGCCAGTTCCTCACTGCTAGGGAGCATGCCAGGCTCCTCCAAGTCCCCTTGCCTTTTCCCAGCCTTCCTTTGTCCCCAGAGTCCATCGCCAGCTCAAGGCCACCCACGGTGTTCACTCTCTGTGTGTCTGAGTCCCCACACAGCTGGCTGAGCTTCCTCCAGGTCACATGTTCTGCCCTCCACCAGGATGTCCTTGTCCCATCTCACAGCTCTAGAAGCAAAGGCTCACAGTGGCTGACTTGAAATACCCCTTGCTCACCTCAGCAATGACCTCTTACCCCACAAACAAAACTGCCAGCCCTGATGTGGTTATAAGGACTGCCACATCCTGACTCAATGCCTGTCACCCATCACTTGAACCACCCCAGCCCTCTCTCTAGCACCAAATACTATGGTTGCCTTGCCTTAAAAGCTCATTTATGACTTCTAAAGTGGAAGAATGAACTTTGTTGTTTGACTTCTAATGCTGCACTCACTGGTCCCAGAGCTCAGAGGGCTCTAGGTAAGATGGGCACAGTCACAATTTGTTGGTGGGAGAACACAAACTTAGAGTAGAATGCCAGTTAGTTAGAATATGGTTTTGCACCAGGTCCATGTGAAACATAGGAGCCTTATGAACTGAGGTTTGGTGAATACTGGATTTTAGGAGGTGTGTTTCTAGGGAAGGTCATTACATCTTGTAACAGATTCCCCCCCACCCCCCACATACACTGAGAGTCAGGGATCTCATGATCAAAGTGATCCCTGGCCAGGAGCAGAGTTCCTTTGCAGTCATCTGGGGACCCAGGATATGTCTGGAAGAGGGAGGAGTTGTTCACAGTTCTTGTGCCTTTGCTGATGATGGGTGACTGAGACAGGCACAATAAGTCCTTTGACAAGGTAGTACCCAGCCAGGCTGTTCCTTGATGTTGCCAGCAGTGGCTTGAACACATGGAGGTGGGTGTGGAGGAGGTAGGGTCCCATTTGTCAGCCTTCTTAGGCTCCGGCTGTGACGCCCTCCCTGCCCCGAGCACACCCCTAGGTTAATGAAGAGTTTCACTATTGTTGAATCCCCTTGCATCAGGTCACCTCCTTCTGCACAGAAAGGTCGCATAATTGTGGTAATTACACTGTATCCTGTCTTAATTGACTCTAATTGCTCATTTGCATCCCAATACTGGAATCCTGGGGTGCTTTTCCCCCTACTTCCAGGACACAGCTATTTATTTCATAGCAGGGAGACTGTCTGGTCACTGGGAATGCCACAGAGTTTGCAGAAGGGCCTTCTCTCGCTAAGTTTTTCAGGACAACGGGGCAAGTTATAAAGTGGAATGTTGTTCAAAAAGACTCCATTTGGAAAGAGGGTTGATGTGGGGACAAAGGCCTAGGTCCCCAGGGTCAGTAGATCCAGAATGCTAGATGGCTCAGGCAGATTTCATCCTCACTGAGTGAGAAGGTATGATACAGTGAAGACAGAGACAGACAAGCTAATTCAAGCTTCTACACTATATTCCACAAATGGACTCACTTATGTGAGCTAATCTTTGTTATTTACCTGAATCTCCTTAAAGGTAGTAAGCCTTTTATGTTATCAAATGTGACAAGGAAACTTTGAACTTCTGCCAGGCAGTAAACCATCTCCAAGCTCAATGGATTGGTAACTGCACTGTTAAATGTGGTGAAATAAACATGAGAATAAATTCTGGCCCAAGGCTGGCTGTTCTTGGGGGTGCTCTGTCTAAACCAGTTCTTCTCTGGACTCTGCCAAGGAAGCAACCATCCCACAGTGTAACGATGATCTTATTTGCCTTTCATGCAGATAAGATCATTCTGGGGTTTGCTACCAGTAGAATTTCTTCCATATCTGTAGTGAAAGACCAGACAGGTGCTATGCGAGGTCCTCTCTGGGTCTCAGTTTCTAAGAGGCCAATCCTTTGTCAAGTATGAGCCTTCCCAAAGAAGCAGGAGTCTCTGGCGCTCTCCAGGGTCCTGACACTGATTTGGGTTGCACTTACTGCCCAGAGCCTTGGACCATGCTTACATTAGCTAAGCACCTGGGCCAGAGATGGCTGACACTGTTACCTCTAACCTGCCTTCAACACCACTTATACTCTGCAGACTGAAACTTTCAAGATGGCTTGTCCTGGAATACAGCTGGAAGTATTCAGAAGTTTGTCCTCTTGATGCTGCAGCTTCTGTTCTTAAACTGGAGCCTCTGGCTTGACTAGAGTTTGGTAGAAACTCATCAATACCCAATATCCCCAGCCATGGCAAGCCCATGCAATCCCCCATGCTCATTTCTCTTCCCAGCTGGTCATTCCAACACATCTACCTGCCCCCTGGACTAGAAAGCACACCACTAGGTATCCAGCCATTAGACAAGCATTCTTTTGACTATTAACAGATTGGTGTTACTCTCTCCAACCCATATTTCTTAAGGACCACTCCCAGATTTCCTAGGAACGACTATTCCAACCTTCACCAAATAGTCAGACTTATCCTCCACTAAGGACTTGTTGGGCTTTGAGAAGACATGAAGAAGATGAAAGTCTGAAAAATGGAAGCTCCCATGAACATAGTTGGCTTCCCACATTTTTTCTTTTACTACTTTTAGAGATTTTTTTCCAAGAATATTCTAACAAAATTTAGATATGTTTAGGGAAAACATACTTCTAAGTAACTAAATCTAAGTTGAGCAGTGTCACGTTTTCACAAGACAATAAGGGTATCTCCCTACAGAGGCAACAGTATCTTAAGACAGTGCTATTTCCTCAGGCAGATGAAAAGATTGTTAAGCAACAACTAACTAATGGTGCTTAATAACAGCAGAGACTACCTGATTGTCACCAAATACTGCATTACTAGAAGGTGCATGTTTCACACTGGCATCCCTAGACAGGGTTAAGGAGGAGGAGAGGAGGAATCTGTGAGACAGCATCAGAGCAGGCCCCAGCTGAGTATGGTGAGCAGCACTTGGAACTCACTGTAACACCACGAGGGAGCCCTAGTATCTACTCCTTCTCCTGCAGTAACTAGACCCCGGTTTAGAGTGTGTGTGTATGTGTGTCTTCCTCTATCCCTCTCCACTTTAATTTTTAAGGTAGGGTCACCCACTCTGGAGGTCTGTTATTTGGCCAGCAGACCTCAGGCTCCCTTTTTCTGCCTTCCTGGTACAGGGTTTGTAGCATACAATGGCCACACCAAGGTGTTTATGTGGGTGCCAGGATCCAATCTCCTTATTGACTGAAAAATCTCCCCAGTCCAAGACTCCTCATTCTTAACAGAACTTATGGCTGCCTAATCCCAACCTACCTCACTGCTAGGTGGTCATGTGATGGTAGCTGGCCAATAAGACACAAATGAAGGTGCTGTGTTCCACTTCCAGATCATGCATGTGAAAGGAAGGGCTAGATCCCACCTTTCCATCTTGCCTTTGCATGGGCTTAAATGAAGACAAGATCTCTTAGGTTATGAAACTGTGGGCAGAGCCCTAAGATAGCCAGGAATGAGAACAGAGGATGGAGCTCCTGAGTCTGATCCATCAGGTCTGAGAGAGCGAATGAGACCTAGTCCAACAGAGAATCTAAATGTCTAGCCACCAGCTGCCACTCTGACCTTGCATAGGTACTGCTGTTCCCACTCTGGGTGCATCTGAGTCTTTTATTAAGTGAAGGTACTCACTAAGAAGATCCATATCTCCCTTCACAGACACACAGAGATGATGCTGAGGGTGACCTGAGGATCCCAGAAGCAGGCCATTGAGAGTGACCATCTGCTACTTCTGGAATCACCCAGAAATATCAACAAACAGGAAGGGCTCAGCTGTAAAATTAAAGCTTCAAGCTTCCCTGCCATGGTTCAAGAGCAGTGTTGGTGGGAACCTGCACATAAGGTACATCGCCATGCATAAGATGTGCATAAGTTCCCTGAGCTTACATCTTCCTGGTTTGTGGAGAAAGGTCAATTCCCATACCAATGATGAAGGAAGGTCAGAGGTCACCATCATTCAGTCACTAGAAAGGCTTGGGTGGCCTCTCATCCCAGCAAATGAGTAGCCTTTGAGGGTACAGTTCAATGTAGCAGGGGTTCTAGACTTCAGACAGAAGCTACATCAGCCTCATCTCGGATATAAGGGAGTTAGAACAGTGATTCTGGAAAATATTTGGGAGACCACCTCACTAATGAATGTGATACTGACTGGAAACATGGCAGGACTTGAAAGCGGATGTCAAGAGGGATGAATTCACTGGCTGAGGAAGCCTGAGAGCAAAGGGCCAGAAGAGAAGATGACCCTAAGCATAGAGATATACACACAGCCATCACTCCCAGACTCCTAAGGAAGTAGGCATAAGAGCACCAAAATTATGATTCATGACAGTAGCAAAATTACAATTATGAAGTAGCAACAAAAATAGTTTTAGGTTGGGGGTCATCACAAGGTGAGGAACTGTATTAAAGGGTCACACAGCATTTGGAAGGTTGAAGACCACTTATGAACAAACTATGCCCATGTCCAGAGGGAAACATACTTTCACAGACAGGAAAGCACAGGATTCCTGGTCAGATCCTCTTGGCTCCAAAGGACCCTGACCACCACATGGACCAATGGGAAGTCTTTTCCTCTGTGATCCAACTAGGATAATTTCACACCAGTGTTTCTTGCTCTCCCCTGCCAGGGGCCTTTGTTTCTTTCCTACCCTTCCTTCTGCCTCTTTAATCATGGCTGCCTCCACCCAGGCTGTAAGAACCACCCTCACACAGCACACCACACCCAGCAGCACAGTAACACCACACAGACACAAATCCAGTCTCCAGCATTTCTCCGTGCATCCAGTAGACTTCTGCCAGTCACCATCTTTCTGGGGTTTGATTCTCTTTTCTTTCCACTGAGGACAGTAACATAGCTCATTAGATGTGTCCTTTGAGTCTCATGTTCTTTCCATGACAGTGCTCACCTCTATGCTAACTCTAGGAGATAACCAAGCCAATGTCCACACGACATCAGCCTTGCATCTTGGCACATCCACCTTTAGTAAATGGCAACCTTCTTCCTTTAATTCAGCTCTGCTTTTATCTTACCTCATAATGCAGTGAGCCAATATAGGAGTCAACTTCCCACCTCCATGATCCAAGGCAGACAGCTTAAGAAGTGGGAAGCATTACTTTGACTCATGGGTTCAGAAGGTTTGACCTGTGGTGACTTGGTCTGGTTATTTTAGCTCTGCAGAGACATCATAGTGGGAATATGAGGTAGAGAAGATCCATTTATATCATCATCATCATGGTCAGAGAGAAGAAAGAGGAAAGGGGAAGGCTAGGGAAGAAGAGGAAAGAGAAAGAAGAGAAAGGGAGAAGAGAGGGAAGATGAAGTGGGATGCAGAGAGAGGAGGAGCCTAGATCCCAGCATCATTTTCAAAATCACATCCCAGTGACCTAACTTCCGTCTACTAGGCCCCACTTACTAAAGGCCGGACCATATCCCTACATTATCACAACTGATAACTTGGCCTTTAACACACAGGCCTTAGGGGGCCATTTAAGATTTAAACTAAAGCAGCTGCTAACACAGCTGGCTGTGCCTTTATTCAAAGCTGCTCAAGGCTAAGGGCTGTATGCTTCCTCACAGGCTCTGAGGCTTTTCTTAAGTCCTTTGCACCTGTAAATACTAGACTAATATGAAATTCAGATCTTGACAGGTGAACATCACACATGTTATTTAAGGCCTTTGGTGTGGGACTGAGGTTTCTCTGTTCATCTACTTGAGATATTTCTACTGAATCCCATCTACAGACAGACAGGTTTGCTGAGGACACTGTGGCCAGGCCCTGTGCTTGGTTTTGAGAGCAGGCTGAAGTTGATGAATGAATAGGTCCCCATCCTTGAGATATTCTACAAGACACATAGCATAGTGGGAGAGTGGCCCAGGACTTCTGGGGATGAGCTCTGAGGGCACAGCAAGCCTCTGGAGCTCCAATCCTGACCTAGAACCCACTGTGAGAGCAAATCCCTGCAAGGCAGAATGTTTCAGCCTGGGAAAAAGTCACCTCCAGGGACAGAAGCGATCCCTACATGCTGAGTGACATGCTACTAAAGAAGCAGGCACTTTTGCATGCTCATTAGGATGGCTGAATCCAATTGAAATCCTTGTCCACAGGGTATCGAAAGATGACCAGATTCGGGAGGCAGGGTTTAAGCTTATTTCATGGTGAATTAAGATTAGCTAGGGAGTCAATGCTATTGATTTTTACATCTCTGCCATAAAGACCACAGAAATGGAAACAATCTTAAAACAAGCCCAAGTGACATAAATATTCCATGCTGTGCCCAGCCAAGCTCACTCTGGTATTAAGAGCTATTGCTTACTGCCTGAAAAACATGCCCAGTACCTTGGCTAATAATGATTTAAGCCCTATACATTTTCTTGGACTAGAAGGCTTCTGTCACCATAGCAACCAAGGGCACCAAGAAAACACACAAATCCTGGAGTGGATTTACACTTGTGTGTGTGTGTGTGTGCCTGTTTGTGCATGAGTGTGTGCGTGAGTGTGCATGATAGTGTGTGTGTGTGTGTGTGTGTAGGTGGGTACTATATAGGTAACATCACCCCATGTGTCCTGGCTCTCTTGAGCACACTTGTAAAGATGCAGATGTGGAGAACAGCAAAGACTCAGGCAGAGATGAGCTATTGCCAGGCTCTTGAAAATAGGCCTCATGTCAGACAAACCAGACCCATGGCAGAAAAGAATCTGGCTTCTCTCCCTCTCTTGCCTCAGTTGCTCTTCTGTTGCCTGTTACTCAGCTAGCATCTTGGAAGACACCAGGCTCACCCTTAAAAGCCCAGCCTGACAGTTTCTCAGTTCTGAGCCTTATTCTGTTCTGACGGGGTTAAAACTTTCCTTCCTTGTACTTCTGTTTCTTCCCCTCCCGTTTGAGTGGCTCCTTTCCCCAGTTTTTGTTTTTGTTTTTGTTTTTGTCGTATATTCCCTTCATCAACTAAACAATCAATGAACCAATCAACCAACTAACGAGCAATGTCTTCGTGAGGTACTTGGTATCAGACCTGGGGAGACAGCTCAGTACAGTGCTTATGTGCAAACACGAGGCCCAGAATTTGATCCCTGGAACCCGTGGAGGTGGGCGGAGTGGTCTTCCTTTTAATCTAAGAACAGGGAAGGTGGAGGCAAGGAGATCACCGAGGCTTGCTGGCAACCAGATGAGCCTCAAAACATGAAGCGGCAGGCCAGCAAGAGACCCTGACTCAGAAAGGTGGATGGTACCTGAAGAGAAACACATGAAGTTGCCTCTAGTGTCTACACATGTGCACTCACATGTGCATGGGCAACCACACACATGAACATTCTCCCCAAGAAATAGAAATAAACAAAATAAAAGAAGGTCTTGGTATTTAATTATAGCGATGAAAACGGACTAGGATACCCCACTTTTCTTTCCCCCTGCACCCCTTGCTCATGGGACCGGAACTCTATCTAAACCAGGTTGGCTTTGAATTCACAGATATACCTGCTTATGCTTCTGGAATGCTGAGATTAAAAGTGTGCACCACTATATTCAACCTGTGTGTGTGCGTGTGCATGTGCGTGTGTGTGTGTGTGTGTGTGTGTGAGAGAGAGAGAGAGAGAGAGAGAGAGAGGGAGAGAGAGAGAGAGAGAGACAGACAGACAGACAGAGACAGAGACAGAGATTTGAATCAATGTCTCTATCACATTAGGTAAGCCCTCTTCTCCTGAGCCACACCCCAACCTCTTGCCTCCTATGGTTTCAGAGGCTGAGGACTGGCTGGTGTCTCCTAGTCCCATTCACCAACTGGTGGGAGCCCCAGAGTTCAAGACCCACATTTCAAATCCTTTATTATTACATCTGCCTGGATTTTCCACAATTCTACGTGGATACCTATAAATCCATATGTTCAAACCTGCAGTCCTCACATTCTCCCCCAAACCTACATCTCCTCCATCGTCTTCGTGAACTGTGGTGCCCAAGTTCTGGCCCCTTTGTCTGCAGCTCTCTTTTCTCCTGCTTCAGCTTGAATTAAACTCTGGAAATGGAGGAAGCATGGCTGCTACTTCCAGAAGCATCAGCATGCATTGTTCTTGTGTTGGCCCGTTCTAGGCTAGCCAGCCCCAGCACACACTTCCACCTTGATCTTCTGGGCCTCACTCTCCTTCCTGTCCAAATCTCTTAAATGTCAGTGCTTCCCAAGTCTCTCTGTCCCTCCACCTTCTCCTGCATTTTCTTCCTGAGCAATCTTTGCTCACATGATCCCATCTATCCTATAACACACGTTTTTGAATTGCTGCATTTGTCCATTTTCTGTTGCTATCACCAAATACCAGAGACAGCTAACTTTGTAACAAGAAGAGGCTATTTAGGGAGCAGTTCAGGAAGTACAAGGGCAATAACACCTGATTCATTTCAGCCCTGGTATGAAATATCACCTCATGATATCACGGCAGGGTGTGCATAGAAGTAAGAGTCTACTACCAAACTGCTGAATGCAAGGCACCGAGGCCATCACCATCTCTATAACTATAGATGAGCAATAGACTTTATTGGCTAAAATAGCTAAATTTTCATAATTTTAGGTATATCAGTGTTACATACATACATGTACATCTGTGCACATCTGCATGTCTGGTACCTGTGGTAGCCAGAAGAGGGCATTAGATACTCTTAAGCTGAAGTTACAGATGGTTGTGAGTCACCACGTGGGTGCTGGGAATTCAACCTGAGTCCTCTGGAAGAACACTACATGTTCATAATCACTAAGCAATCTGTCCAGCTCCTGGTTGAAATATATTAAAATAACTGAGACCACTTAACACTTAAGATGACTCTAGCCAGTGAGATAGTTCAGTGGATAAAGGCACTGACTACCAAGCCTGAGGGAAAGAGCACAATCCTCAGAAGCCATTGATGGAAAGAGAGAATGGATTCCTTTAAATAGTTCTCTGACCGCCACATATAAGCCATGACACATCACACATTAAATTTATGATAAGATACTTAAAATGTCTTTAAAAGATGGGACTATTCTTTTCTGCAGAAAGGTATCAAAAAAGGTTGGTGGAATTTGATACTGAAAAGCCAACTTTAGGAACATGATCTTGAGTCCATTTTTTAAAATTCCACATTTTCTTAAGGCAACTCAGTACTTTGCAGATCCAAGAAAAGAAGATACCACAGGCAGAGGAGGCTATCCCAATGTTACTGTGCTATCCCATGGTACTGTGGCCAAATTGCACACATGGCCTGCTAGTGCTCTGACACGCAATCTGAGCCTGCAGCTGCTGAGGATCCTGTGGAAGGGCCTTCACAGGAGCAAATCCACATCACTGTGCCACAGACCAGCACAGGGCATAGCGCTAATGGAGGGGTACAACATTTCTGATTTCTGTTCCGTCTTGATGGTAGACACAATGTATTTTGAGTGCACAGAATAAATGGCATAACTTAGTTCAGGTGAAATATATCAGTTAGCCATTTCTCCTTTTAAGAGTAGGGCACAAAGTAAAAATCAGATGGTATCTCTGGACTCTGAGTGTAGAAAAATACACACCCCACATAACTCTATGAGTTTTATAGAATTCCAATGGGTCCATGGGAACCCTGATGCCTCTTCACACCCAGGATAAGGAATCTTAACCTATATGAAGTGATTCCATGCCACCTGCCTTGCTTTGAGTCTAGACACCTCAGTGGCATCCCAGACACCTCCCCATGCATTCTTACTGGCTAATGCAATCTTGATGAGAACTCAGAAGAGAGAATTATCTCCTCTAGTCTCTATTCCTAGTGTATTTCTCCTCTTCCCCAGTGGCATCACATCTGTCTTTGGTCATCTAGCTTGCAGCCTGGGTTTCATCATTCATTTCTATGCCTCCCAAACCCACCACAAACAGAGGGGAGGGTCCACTCTCTGGGGCGCTTCCTAACTCCAGGCTCTTCTCTCCACCTCAAGGCACCTAGCATCTCTGACCTGCATTCTCTCCATGGTCACCTATACCTACTCACATGCCATAGCTCTGGAAGCACCACAGAGAGGAAGTCAGGCCATGCCACCACTTGGCTTCCAGACATATCCAAGCTGGGTTCTCTGGACCACATGGGTCACAAGATAGCTGTGACTGTGGCCTGACATATTTGTAGACAACACAATTGTGTTGCAGTGTCAAAAGGCCTTTCAGTGACCAGCTGCATTCTCAACTTTTCCTAAGTTTGCCCACCCACATGCTGTCTCAAAGTCTACATAGGTGTCTAATACTTGCTGATTGACTCCACTTCAAGATGGTCAGCTGCATAAAACAATGAGGCAATATCAAATGCCTCATTTCTACCTTGAGACCTGAAATAGGCCTTCCTGCGGGTATGTCATTACATATGGCTGTGCACATCTATAAATGCTGTGGAATTCTTAGGAAGCTTAAGTGGTATAGCTCAAGCTGGTGGTTGCAGTAACATCTGTCTTGCCTCCTAAGGGCTAAACCAGAGACACATGGGGAGTTTCCTGATATCACAGAGACTAAAGCACTGCATTAAAATCAAAGGACTAGGATTTCTAGGAACACTACAGTGCACACCAAACCATGGCAAAAAGCCCCGCTTCCGAAGGTTTCCAAATGGCCTGGCAACCATGCAGGAGCAAGAAGTTCTAACCACTTAGCTTAAAGTCTGTTTTGCGTGAAACTGAAAGGTTTTATTTTGGGGCTGCTAAGGATTGGATCCAGGGCCTTGCATAGCCAAGTTTATTTTTCTTTCTGATATTAATTGAAGCCGAGGTTTCCACAAAATAATCATCATTCAAGGTGAGGTGAGGCAGGTTATCTAAACATCATTCCTCCTTTCAGATAAATCATGCTGCTGTGCTAACATAAATATAACCTTCCTGTCCAAGGCACCACTCCTGGGCAGTCATGTTTATGACCATTGCAATAGTGGGGACTCTAATATCTGTGCTTACTTGAAGCTCTTATTTCAAGATGAAAAACCCAGAGCAATGGTCCTGAATAGTTGGACTGCCATCTTGCCTCATGTCCATGTGGTCTCCTCATAGCTGGAATCACTGCTACTGGAATTCAGTGTTGGTTCACCCATTGGAGAATTCTCACATCTTTACAGATGTGCTGTACGTAAAAGCTGCTGTCGTCTGACTACGTATGACTAGCATCTCAGGCTGGTCAAGGTGTGTTATAAACCCCCTGCTATGAGCAGGAGACCCTGCAGCTGTGAGTGGCTTAAGAAGCCCTAAGCATCTGGACCAGCAGGTCTGGTATGTAGCAGGCTCTTCCTAGTGTTGTAATCAACACACTGGGCCAAACACAAATGATTTAATGAGATAAAGACTTTGCTGGCTTCTGCAGAGTGAAATATGGTCTGCCTCAGTGTTCTCACTGGGGGTTCTTGTTCCTAACATACCTGAGGTTGTCAAACAGGAAGGAAGACAGCTGCTGTCACAGTACAGGGCACAGTGTGAGGCCTGTCAGTGCAATCTCCACTTTCCAAAAATATACTTGTTAAGAGCCACCATTAATGGCTCCCCACTGCTCATGGGTCCATAGGTGGGCAGCCCAGCCCCTTGCTTGCTTCCCAACCTCCATGTCCACACTCTGCCCCACCTCCCCCACCTCTCCTCCAAAGGTAGGCCTGGCTCCATTCTCTCCACTTGGCTTTCCTCCTCTATGAAGTTTCTCTCAAGAGGCTTTTCCTGCTTTCCCAATGCCATGGTAATGTCCCAATCCAAACAGCAATGACTGGTCTGTGGACAACTATTGTTTACAAAAGGGTCCCTGTGAATATCTGCAGGTGAGGGGCTCAAGCTTATTCACCTACTTGGAGCCAGCGAATGAACTCAGCAAGGCAGAGAGAACTCAAAGTTCCAGCAAGACTAGCCACTGTGTCTGCTACATACAAGCCTTGAGTATTTTTAGGCATAGCATCTTCTAGAAACCTCATAGCAAGGTAGATTTTCTTATATCTCAAGAGGCAAAGAAAGCCCAATGGTTACCCAGTAGGAAAGCACTACATTTGAAACTACATTTGCCAGGGGCCAGAGACAGAACATCTAGTCTCTGCTTTCCTCTGTGTGCTGACAAGTAAGGGGAACTTATGGTGGCTTGTGATGCACCATGGCAGATGGGCTGCACTCTGCTCATCTGCTGGCTGTGTGACTCTGTATGCCACTTACCTCTCTGGACCTTAGTGCTATTCCTAAAGTAGGTTTGCCTACACTCACATGAACACCTACTGTAAAGAATGAATCACATGATGACAGTAGAGCACCAAGCTTCCATGTGAAAAACACTGGGGTGGGGGTGGGGTCTAGAAAATGGGAAGGACCTGAACTCAGAGCCTGGGACTGCCTGCCTGCTGCCAGATGGCTTCTGTGGCATTTCCCCATGCTTCCTCCTCCATCAGTAGTCACCCTCCATTGAAAGCTGGTTCTCAAGGGTCTTACTCACTTGGAGTCACAAACTTTTCTCAGTCACTCTGTGCCCATGTTCATCTTCTTCCCCAAGAAAGCATTCCTGAGCCACTGTAGGTACAGGAAGTGGGGAGGGAGATGGGCAAATGTGTGAGTGCCCCAGAAAAAAACACTGTTTCTCATCAATTCCATCCAGGAGGTCTTTGCACACACAGGCATCGAATTTTCATTGGACCACTCAATCAGTCAGGTCATTGTTTGCATTGTTTGGTACATCTATGTGACTTCCTTTGGGGACAAAGTCATGGCTGTTCTCAGCACCCCGCCTTACATGGAGTAGACCTTGATCACTGTCTACAAAGAGGAAGGAAAGAGGAGAAAGGCTGTCTTATAGTTACCCTGGTTCTGTGTACACCACCATACCCTAAAGTCACTATCAAAAGTGCAGTATAGGAAAAAAGTTACAAGTGCACTGAGAGTAAGCACCTAATAAACTTTATACAGCTAGGGCAACCACTGTGTCCCACCAGCATCAGCACCAGCATCAGCACCAGCAAGGAAGGATCACCTGTGCTGTGACATTACAGTGCCTCCAATAACATTGACAGGAACTTTCCAGTTCACTGTTAATCTTCAGCATCATTGTTGTGTGGTCCCTTACTGACTAAAACATCATTGCATGGCACAGGATTGTTCTCTAAGTGGGCACGGGCTAATCGTAGAGCAATGATGATGCTGAAACAGAGGCATATAGTAAGGGCCCCAAGAGAATGGAGCAGGTCCCATCCACCACAGTGTGAACTGGCCAATGGTCTGCAGGTGACCGTGGTGGGACACCTACACCATGACACTTGTGACTTGGACACCCAGTTGTTAGCTCCCTAGATAACATCATGACTTACCCTTAGTCCCCCCTCCCTGGCATTTCCTTACTATGGCTCTACTGTATCCACAGAGCTGGCCCAGAATTCACCCTAGATTGAGCCATGCACACCTGGTGACACACAGTGTCCTCCTTCCTTGTACTATATGCTTCTGAGGCTCTGAATTTGTTAAACTCTCCATGACAGAAGAGGAAACTGAGACTGGACTGATAACACTATTGAAAGTGTAAAGGCAGGACTCCTGACACCTGCTTACTGCATGGAGACTGTCACCTCTGCTATCATTTGGGCCTCCGACAGTGCTAACATCTTGTGGGTGCAGAGCAAAAGCTCCCCATGTTTCCATCTTGGTTTCCCAATAGCATAGTATCTGTCTCTGCTGGGGAAAAGAGCCTGTCTAGTTATCCTGTGCCCACCTTGCAGGACGATGGTGCCAAGTGCCCCCAGGATATCCACCAATCCATATAGGGTTAGGATTCCACACAGTGCCGGGTGTCAGGGAAGGACTGGAAAGAGTTACCGGTGCCTTCTCTCCCCCATCCCCCAACCCTGGACACCAGGCCCCACTTGAGCTCCTGCAGGCTTTCTCTAGAGCTGGCTGGGCCTGGGGAACAGCCCTCCACCCCCAGCAATCACTTGGACTTTGGGGGGCCTTTGTGCTTTAATAAAGACGGTATTACTGAGTGGCAAAGTTTCCTTCCTTCCAAGTCCCCTCGCTGCTGCCAGAGCCCTGCTAAAGGTGAAGCACAGCCATTCAAAGCCAGAGAAAGGGCTGAATTGGATGCTAGACTCTTTTGACTTAATGTCACGATCTACCCCTTCTCCCAAACTGCAGCAGTGAGAGTGGCACCCAAAACTGTGGTGTGGCTTCTGTACCCTTGTACCCCCATGGGGGCCCCTGGCTGGGACCTTCATATGGCAGCTGCTGGGGTACTCTGCATGCCTCTCATGATCGCTCCAGTTTCCTCTCTGAAAGAAGACATCATCCGCCACTAGGGCAGTCAGTCCCACCACCAAGGCTACTTGAGGGCTGGGAGGCAGGACTGCCCAGGTCTCTTTCTGAACCTCTCCTCTGCTCTCTAACATGTCTCTCTCTTTCCCTGCCCCCTTCTCTCTTCCTTCATGTCTCACTAAACCCATTAGGCACTTTACAGGGTGCTCCTGATGCACAGATCACCATGTGGGACTCCCGTCTTCTGTTGGCAGCTCCCGTGCCTCTGGGTTGTCTCCATTTGCAGCTCCATCTACAAAATGTGCACCTGTGGACCTGCTCCTACCAGACCCCATGGACTCCGGCAGCTTGTGAAACTGTCTTCTGATTTACACAATGGCAGCAACTTCCCCATGGGCTGCTGTGAGGACAGAATGGGTTGAGAGTGAGTGAAGGAGGCACTGCCTCACGACTTCTAACATCCAGACCAGAGACAGTCTGTTTGGGAGTCCTTGTGTCCCCTCCAGCTCCTCTCCTGGTGGCTGAATGGGGCAAAGAAAAAGAAAACAAACTCAATTCAAGGCTGTTTGCAGCTGTTTCTGGGTGAGGGTGTCTGTCTGTGTGTGTGTGGCGCTTTTTTTTCTAACATTTTTCCCCCTGCCTTGGTGTCCTGGGCCTTTGAAAAGAACAACAACAGAGCCCCAGAGCACTGAAAAGGCAGGATTCTTCTTCAAACCCCAGCTAATCCCGCAGCTTCCTCTGAAGGGGTAGCGGGGAGGTGGGAAAGGACCACAATTGTTCTTTTAGGTCCTCCCCTCCCAGCCACTGCTCTTGGAGACCAGGAAACGAGGGGGAAAAATCCATAAATCATCCACGGTGAAGGACAGAAGCAGGGAAAGACAGGATGCCAGCCGAAGAGGAGGCATTGGGACAGCCTGAGGGTTGATTTGATCTGCTAGATGAGACAGCTGTCTGCCAAAAACACAAAAGGTGGAAGGAAGCAAGGGTCTTCTGGCTCAGTGTCTATGTGGGCAGAGCAAGGATGCTACCCTAAAGGGGTTGTGGGTGTAGCCTCTGTCTGACCCACACCTCCACCATTGCCTTCCTGGTCATCGCAGTGACACCCTCAGCCTCTCCTCCAACAACCCCATCACAGTAGGCAGGAAGTCAGCCATGTTCCTCTCTCCAAATGTCTCCTTGCCCTTAGAACTAAGTCCCGCCCCTTTGCACAGCGCAGAAGGTCTGATTCAATTCTATGCTCATCTGTTGTCTGCCAATCATCAACTCTTGCCCTGGTTTTGCAATGCTCCTAAGTTCACCAGGGCCTCCCCCCCTGGAGAAATACAACATGTGGCTCGATCCTCGACTGTCTGCCCCTTGCTCTCTCTCTGGGGAGCTCTTCAGCATCCTTCTGCCAGACCCTAGCAGTCCTCATATGTTATTTATTTCTCTCTGCAGGAAAGTAAAGGCTCCACAGTCTGTGCTACTTGCCACTGAAAACAGCCCCTACTTGGTGTGCAGTGCACAGTGGGTGTACGGCCAACACTCACTGACTGGGTGAAGGTGTGGACAGAAGAATCAGGCTCCCTAGAAAATGAGTGCTAGGCTCCAATAGGAGCTCTGTAGTAGAGTAGTTTTCCTACCATGCTTAAGGATCTGGGCTGCATCCCCAGCACTGCCAAAATAACAAGCTAAACATCACACAAAAGAGCATCTGGATATAGAAAATACTGCATGAGGAGCCAGAACACACAGTGCATGCTTGTGAGTGCCTATGTGGGCACATGTATGTGTACATGTGTGGCTGTATATGTGTGATTGCATATTTATGTGTTTTTGTATTCATATTTATGTTCATGTATATGTATGTGCATGCCTGTGCATGGGTGTGTGTGCGTGCATGTGTATGCATTTATAATTGTGTATATCTATGTGTACATGTATGGGCATGTGTCTGGGCATTTATGGACATGTATATATAGGTATCTGTATGCATATGTACATGTGTGTATATGTGTGCATGTGTATGTTTATATATATATATATATACATATATATATATATATATATATTGGGTTTTGTGTGTGTACCTGTGTATATGTGCCTATACGTATATGTACATGCATGTGTGTGTGCACAGCTGCATATATATATATATATGTTTGTATGCATGTATGTTTATGTGAGTTTGAGTATATATGAATATTTATGAATTATATGTGTGTGTGTGTGTGTGTGTGTGCGTGCGTGTGCATGTATGAAAGATTCTTCACAGACAGTTACTGTTGCTTCTCAGTAGTTGAAAAGGGAAATGTCTTACATAGCCAGTTTAGAAGATTGGACTAGCCTATTGGGCCCTAAGTATTTTGTAAAGGGTCAGCCCATGAGTACAGGCTGAGTATCAAAGCTTCCTTAAAATGTTTGTAACCAGGACTGCTTGTGATTTCAGATTTTTTAAAAGTTACATTATTCACACATACATATTTGGGATGTTTATACATATTGTTCGTATTGAGATAGCTTGGATATGGGACCAAGACTAAACACTAAATTCAGCTATGCCCTTAATCAGCTTAAATGCACATCCTAGAGGTAATTTTATATATTTCACTAAATTTTTACATGAAACAGAATTAGACAATGTGGAATTTTTCAAGTGTCATATCAGTCCCCAGAAAGCTTTGAATTTTGGAGTATTTTGGATTTTAGGTTTTTAGGTAAGGGAATGCTTGACCTACAAGCCTCCCTTGTGGGCTTCTCAGCCTCTTGCAGTTCCTTAGTTCCGCCATTTGTGGCAACACTGGGGTGAACAGGTGTAGCTTAAAGAGACAGGCAATGGGTCAGATCTGCTGAAGCCACGGTTGGCCAACTGCTGGTGTAGATGAAGGTCAAGCAAAGTCAGCACAGGAGAATGCAGACAGAAAGCTTTGGAACACACAGAGCTATAAACAAAAGATTGGCAAGGACAGCCCCAGCCCACAGGCAGCGTTCTAATCAGAGGGGGTGAAAGATGAACGCTTCAGATTCACTTTGCAATTTGTGCTTCATGGAACACACAACACTTGTGTTTGTCTATGTAGAAAAGTGTTTTTGTCTATGCAAAGGTTGTCTATGCAGAAGTGTTTTTGTCTATACAAAGTCTTGGCCACTAACTGGATGAGATCAGTAGTGTTCAGCAACATGATTTAGTGACCTTGTGCCCCTACAACCAAGAAAAGAAGCCAAGGGCAGAGGCAGGTATGATGAATTTAGTAGAGGTCTAAAACATGGATACAAGAAAATCACAAAATTGCCTCAATAATCAGGATTTCTATTAGTCCTCCACAGTGACACTTTATCACCTGGGAGGTGACAAGTCCTCCTTCAGCCTTGTTCACTCAGGACTTATAATATTATTAAAAACATTTGATTTTATTTTTAATCCACAGGAAACTGCTGGAGCTTCCACGGTGTCTAGATCAGTGGTTCTCAACCCGTGGGTCAAGATCCCTTTGGGGGTCAAAATAAGATATCCTAGATATCAGATATTTACATGAGGACTCATAACAGTAGCAAAACTACAGTTATAAAGTAGCAACAAAAGTCATTTTGTGGTTGGGGGGGGGTCACCACAACACAAGGACCTGTATTAAAGGGTAGCAGCATCAGGAAGGTGGAGAACCACTGGTCTAGAGAGAAGAAATGGCATCCAAACCTCTGCTATTTTTCCATGGCAGGAAAATAAAGTGATGAATGAGCAACTCTTGTGTGCTCAGAACTACAACCAAGGTCTTGCCCTTGAATCTGCACTCCTCACCGAGGGCACAGAACAGGTGCAGACATGAATTTGAAAGGTATACATGCACCTGGTCAATGGACCACCTTGGGCCAACTGTATGATCTACTGTGACTTGTAAGAGAGTTTTACCTTGAAAAACAAAGATGCCCCCAAGGTTGAATGCACTGAGTTCTAGCATACTAGAGATCCTAAACGTTCTCAGGCTTCGACATGCTCATCTGTTTCGTTACTGATCTGCAAATGAGCATCTGGGAACTCAATTGCAGCTGCTTATCTGAGCATGCTCACTTCCACAGGCTGCATGGCTTACCTATCCTTGAGGGCTGCACATTGCATGCTTACTGAGGACCACACTGTCCACTGTCTTCACTGGCACAGGGTAGGATCTGTGCTCTCCACCAGGTTTAGGAAGCAAAGGATGTGTGGCAGAGTCCTTCCCTGCATCCCTTTCCCTTGGAGAAGCATCTTCTGAGGTTGGGGTTTCTTGTAGGACCCCAGAAGATACTGAGTGCTGGCTTCTGTGGTGTCAGATGTCTTCTGAGGGAGATGTCAATGGTAGAAAAGCCCTGTGGCTCATCATGGCCATTTTGGGCATGTCCCTGCTGGACAGTGTTATAGAGACTTCATCTGTGGTACATCACAGCTTCCCCTGGGATCCGTATGTTGGTCATCTGTTCTCAGATCCATTGATTATGAGGCCAGGTCAACAGTGCCTGCCTCCCTGACCATGGAAAGAACTGAGTAAATTGTGCTGAAATCAGGAGCAGTTTTCACCTTGGAGATAAAGGACACCAGGAGCTTTTCTCACATTAATGCCAACTAGAACATGTTAGACACTGAGCTCAAACCCTGGAAAGCATGCTGGATTGTCAGGAAGGAGATGAAGAGGAGACGCTAGCTCATCCAGATCTGGACAGTCCACAGAAGGTGGATGCCTCCTTTCTTGAGGAATGCCATTCAAAAATCTCTGGCTAGGGTCTGCATCCTGGGACTAGAAGTAACCACTGCCCACACAGGACATCTCAGATAACTCAACATTCTGTTTTCAGATGTTTTTGAACAGAATCCAAAAGACTTTTGGATTCCAGGCTCATCTCCAAGATGCAGTGGGGAAATAAACCACAAAAACCAAAACCAACAGTAACAACAACAAAAACCAGAAGCTAATCCATGCCACACATCATCCCCCAAAACTAAGTGTACCTCCATAATTTGTGGATGTAACCTTGGAACCCCCACCATTCATGGAAGCTGGCCTGACATGCTTGCTCTGTAACACTGGACAAGTCTGCCTTTTGTCTCCAGATCTCAATTTCTTCATACATAAAGTCAGAGTGGTGTGAGCTTAATGGCTTAGGGTGTTTTAGTTTTGTCAAAATAGCTCTTATCCTTCATGTCACTGTGGCATTGGGGACACAGGAAGCATCTTATGGAAGCCAGCCTGCAAGAGTATGGTCCATCAGCTCACCATATCCAGCATCATGACTGCCTTGAAAAGCACTTGTTCAGACATATGCAGCATCCCCTGAGTATCTAAGCACGCTCCTTAACTTCTTCCTAATTAAATCATAAGAAATCCATCACTGTACTCAGGATGTTGCAGGTGACGTGGCTCTGCCCTTATGCAGAACATGGGCTGTGCAGTCACCAGTGCTTAGATTTCAGCCCCACCTGCTGCTGCCAGTTGAGGGTGCTTTCGTTATTTGCTCAATCTGCTGCCTCTGCAAACAGGGCTACTGAGCCTCCATCTTGCAGGGTTGCTCCAAGGCCTGAATGGAAGATCGATCAGCAGTGCTCCACCATGAACTCTAGTTATAATTGTAGCTGTGGTTGTCACTTCTACCAACAATGTGACAAAGGGGACAAAGGAAGGTGTGAGTGCCCTTCATGGTGCTACAATAGTCTACATGCTAGCCAAGTATATGCCAATGGGTGTGGTGACATACTTCTGTAATCCCAACATTCAGGAGGTGGAGACAGGATGAAGTAATATAAAATAAGTGTCAAAGAGAGGCAGTCAAAGTTCTGAGGTGAGACAGAGGCAGTCATAAGACTCCTATGACTGGGCTGGTTGATCACTCAGACTCTGGTTCTCCACCTGTGAAACAGAATACTAACTCCCCACAATGGGGAAATGGGATGTCCCAGGCAGATGTGAAGGGACAGGAGAGGCTTTCATTTGAAAGCCCCCATACTGCACCTGCCCTTCCTAGAGCCCAGTTCCCCAACAGGAGTTCTCTAGCACCTAGGTTGCTCACCACCCCGGACAACAGCACACAGCCTATTCAAGAGTTGACTGCACATGCATCTTGCTATGGCTGCATGCTGGGCTCTTATGGGCAGCTCTCCTACATAAACCCCAGCTCTCTCTGTGCCACATCTCACTGCTGCCCAGTGATACAGAAACAACGTCCAAGAGGCAGCACTTGGGGCTGTGCTATCTTAACATCACTGCCCTTCCCCTCTGGGTTCCTAAGGCATTTCCACTGACCAACTGGGAGGGGTGAAGGGTGCACTTTCTCCATTTTTAGAAACCTACTGAGGGCTGGTAAGATGGCTCATGAGTTTGATCCCTCAGAACTTCATGGTTGAAAGAGAGAACTGACTCCAGTAAGCTATCCTCTGATACCCCACTCCTCCAACACGCAGATACATAAAGATGTAATAAAAACATGAAACCCACTGAATCAAACTAGTCTACAGCAGGATTCAGAAAACATTTTTAACCATTTTTTCCTTTTTTCCCTCTCTTCCAGTTCTTCCTCTTCTTTCTCTACATAGGGTCTTGTTATACAACCCAAGCAGATTTTGACCTGTCCTCCAGCCCAGCCTTCCAAGCCCTGAGGTTACAGGTGTGAACCACCACTCCCAGCTCAGAAGCCACTCCTCAGATAATAGTTCACCCATATAAAGGATTATTGAAAACCTCCATTCATCCAGTACTGCCGTGAGCTCCCCGGCACTGTTCAGCCCTAACTCACACCCTTGGTTCTCACCATGCAGCCAGCTCCTGTATCTCATTCTACAGAAGGGAAACCACCTCAGAGAAGTTGATCTGGGCATTCTAGAACATCGCTGCTGAACAACAGACTTGTTGGATTGAGTCCTGGTTCCAGATACTTTTGTTGTTGTTAAGATTAATTTTAAGAGAGAGAGAGAGAGAAGGTACACATATGTGAGCACAGGTGCCTGTGGAGGCCAGAGGTATCAGATTCCTTAGAGCTGGGATTACAGGAAGCCGTGAGCTACTCAACATGGATGCTAAGAACCAAACTCAGGTTCCCTAGAAGAACACGAAGCACTCTCAGCGGCTTAGCCAGCTCTCCAAGCACTGAGCCTAGGTCTTAACAATCCAGTTATCTCCTCTTCAGCTAGAGGAGGCATCAAGGAAGGTCACAGGGGAGAGCCAGGCAACAGTTTGAAGTATAGCAATAATATAAGCATTCCTTATTTGCCAAAACAGAGGGATCCTCTTGCTTTATGGCATCATAATCCACAGAAGGCAAAGGTCAGCAGATGACATGGCTGGAGGGACACGATCCTTGTTCTGCTTGCTGGGGTGACAGCTTCTCAGCACACCTGCTTTCCCATGTGTCATTCCTCTGTGTTTCTGGGCTTTCCCAGCTTCCCTCCTTTGGACCACCTTGCCTCTTGGCCCTAGCAGTTTCTCCATCCCACCCGGCCTTGAAGGGCCTCTGGGGAGCAGCTTTCACAAGGCCGAGAGTTGCTCATCCCTCTGTCCTTGGAAGCCTCATTTCTAGCCCTCACCTTAAACGAGAACTTAGAACACAGGTGATAAGCAACGACCTGTGTCACCCACATTCATGAAGAGGGATGGAGTTAAGAAGGCCTGGGTATAAGAATTTGATTTCCTAGTTCTTGAGAAAATAAAAATGAGACCCAGACAGAAGACAAATGGCCTTCAGGAGTAAGAGCAACAGGGAACAGTGGAGGGCTGTAGCCAACCAGAACACCCGGTTTCTAAACACTGCCAAAGAATTAACTTTTCCTTTAATTCCTTTTTCTCCCAAACCATGCACAAGCAAGCTGGACATGCCCATGAACGTCGCACGTCTACTCCTCTATCAATCTGGCGGCAGCACCACAGTCGGAATTACCACGCTGTGCTAACCAAAGCCCCCTTGTACTCTCCATCTCCCTTGTGATTGGAAGAGGCTATGGCCCAGGTTCTCATCCATAGCCTGTGAGTGGAGGAGACACATGCAGCTAACTCCCAGGCAGCTCAGAGTTGGCCCCTAGCTCCCTTTTCTCCTCCATTGTGACCCAGCTGGCACAGCACGGCTGTACGACAGAAGGCATTGCTCCCCACCCCACACTGCAGTAGCATGAGACTAGAGTGGTTAGCGGGAAGGCCTGCATGGTCTGCCCTAGAATGTACCTGGAGTCAGGCTCAGTGGCCTAAGAATTGTCACAACTTACATAAGAATGTTGTAACTGCTTAGCATATTTCAGTTTTCAATACATCTTATCCTACCTTACCTTTGTGACTCACGACTCACCCAGAAAGGTGGTATAAAGCTTTATTTCACAGAGAAAGCCAAAGCTTAAAGCAGAAAAGAACGGCCCTGAAGGGTATGGCAGCTACGTGGAGATGCTCCCAGGTGGGCTCCTCATCCATTGCTCTTCCTATCTCTCAACTTAGAGCTGGTGCTTCCAACATAAGCTTCTTGGTGACCAAAATATAGGTCACTCCTTATCTTCTGCAAAACTCATCTTTTGAGTATGGACTAGCTTCTCAAAAGTTAACGCCTTACCTTTCCAGTCGACTTAGTACCCTTCCAGATGCAGAAGTAGCAGATGGTCCAGGCCGCCAGGAGACACAGTGCCAGCTCCCAACGGAGATTCCCAATGTGCTCAATGCCATCGGATATAGCCAAGACCCGGCGTCTGTGGAGAGAGGGTGGGGAGTCACTGGACCGAAGATGTCTGCTGTGCTTCTACCTGTGATAGAGCCTGGACAGTAGAGGCACAAGGATGGGCTACCCTCCGATGCCCCCACCCTCCAGCCTCTGTCATTCACCAACTGTGAGACTCTGGGCTGAGCAGGGAGCCTCTGAGAATGACAAGACCCAGCCTGTGTTTTTGGTGGAACCACACTCTGGAGGAAAGTAAAAATCATGTGGTACAATGGGTTTAGGAACCACCCCACCGAGTCTGATGTATCTGGAAACTGCACCTCCGTAAGCCCACCCCGCCGAGTCTGATGTATCGGGAAACTTCACTCCATGTATCTTTAGGAGAAGACTACACATTGCAATCCTGCTGAACTCAGGGGTAGCCACAGGGCTAGGGGACATGTGTCAAATCACAAAGAAGCTTCTAAAGACAGCTGCCTTGGCTCTCCAGTTCCCTTTTTCCTCCTTTTGCTGTGATCGCAGAAGAGTGTCATTGTGAGGTTTCTAGAAGCCCTGTCCCTAAGGGACTGCCCCAGGCACAGTGCAAGCAATACTAGAAGGTTGTAGATTGCCTCAGAATCCTGGAGTGCTTGTTACTGTAACATAACTCAACCCATCTTTGCAGCTCCAGGGAGCCCCTGGAAGCTTCCTGGGAGAAGGGATGCAAGATCTGCACCCTGAAGGAAGAAGGAGAGACTGTTCAAGGCTAAGTGAAACCTCTAGAGACAGGGTGTGGTGCATTTCAGAGACAGAGGCACAGGGCACAGAGGGCAGACGGAATGGTGGGAGGAGAAGACAGAGAAGGGATCCATGCCAAGGAGGAGAAGAACCCATGTTAATGGGGAGAGGTGCCCATGCTAAAGGACCCAGACTACAGAGCATTGAGGATACCAGGTATGCTGGAAATGCCTCCTCCTGGCCATCTCCAAGAGTGCATCAATTCTTCAGAGCTGACAAATGCCTGGCTCCCAGAGCCCACCCTGGGGTTGTGTTTCTTTAAAGTCAAACTTGCCACGCTCCATATTGTGTCCAACCATGGCACTAGCACAAACCCCCTCCACACTTGCTCCACGAACCCCATTCTGGCTGCCAAGCCACCCCCACCAGACGGTGCCAGTCGCCTTCAGCGCTCTGAGAATGTCCCCGGAGAAAGGAACTCCCATCCCACCAAGCATGAAAGCCACCCTCAGTGTCTGTCTCCCTGGGAATCAGCTCGGGTCTGATTCTGCATTAATTACTCAATGACACCAATTAGCACTGGTCAGCAGGCTCCCTGTAGACCCAGCCCCTGCTGGAGAAATCAGGCAGGCCCCCAAACAAAATCAGACTGTGGGCAGCCTCTGAGTTACTAGAAACCAGCTCATGGCTGGAAGAAACAGGGGCAACCAAGCTCAGTACTCATCTCCTGAGGCCTACTATGTGCTAGGCACTCACTACCTTAGGTTCTGAGAATAGAAGGTCAGTATGTTCAACTACGCTAAGCTGGACAAAAGAGGGGTGCAAGTTAAGTGAGGAGAAAGAGGTCGGCTGGCCAGGCCCAACAATGGCCAAAGTTCTTGCTTGGAGTACTTTAGTGATCCTCAGCTTGAATTCACCTGAGGCCCTCACACCTCACAAAGACATGATGAGTCTTTAAAGACCTTAAAGAAAGTCTAGTGTGGAAATTGAGAAGCATCTTTGCCAAGCAGATCCCTGGGAGCACTGGGCCATGGTTTTCTTACCAAATGAAACACTTGGATTCAACAGAAGCAGGACTCTAGTAATGAAGAAGAGACAATTGCCACTCACTTGAGGCATTTTTAATTTTGCCTTTTTCTTAACAGGAACTGGGGGATGAAATCTCCTCTACCTTCCTCTCCTGGATCAGTTCCACTAACCCTTCAAAGTATGTCTTACCTATAATTTCTTACAGGAAGCTTAATTTGAGCCCTCTGTAGCAGTCAGGACAGGTTGAATTTAGCCAGAGTAACAAGCATCCTTCCAGAGATCTCAAAGGTGGAAAACAACAACATGCTTTTCTTGCTCATGTATAACAGATCTTTTGAAGAGTTACTTCAGGGATAAAAATTTTCCCAAGAAATGTCACCACTCCCTAAACTGTACAGGGACTTTCGGGGTGCCCACTGCCTCTCCTGTCCACATTTTAAGGACTCAATAACAGATATACATCTGTTGTCCTGCAATTGCTACTCCAAACACACCAAAAGATAGCCCATTGGCTGGCAAGGAGGAATGATCTAGACAAGACCTTGGGTCGCTGTGTCATGGCATGCTCTAGGTTTGGGACAGCTATTCTAGGTTTGGGGCTGTTCAAGAAAAAACATACAGGTTACTTAGCTTTTGTGTGTGTGTGTGTGTGTGTGTGTGTGTGTGTGTTTTCAGATTGGTGGACTTGTCTGTTGAACTGTGGATCTTAAGTCTAAAAAGACACAGGGATGGAGAGAGGAGGAGGGAACAGGCCTGCTAGGAGTGAGTTGGCTCCACTCTCTGGAAGCTGCGAGCCTCAGAGGCCTGAACAGCCAACTCTGGCGCCCCCTCACTTAACTGAACCACCTCATTTCCCGATTGGGAAGCAGCACACAAAAAGCCAAAGCGGATGAACTGCTCTTTTGTTCCGTCAGACTTCATTTGAAAATATCTTCAAACTATTTTCCTTACATTGAACCAACGCTGATTGTTACTCAGAAGGTGTTAGAGAAAATCTGGGGCTCAGTGGATGGGGTTCTCAGCTTACTGGGGTATAGGGCTGCTTTGAAACCCACAAGGGGAGCTTTTGAGAGTATGGGGGGCTGGGGCACTCCACAGCAGAGACTCAGGGAAGGCACAGCTCTTCCTGGGAAAAAGCTTTCTTAATGACCCTCCCCCATAAAGCACTGGAGCACAAGAGGCAGCTGAATGAGGAAGAGCTCGCTGCCAACATGCTGGCCGGCAAGGACCCAGGACCGGACCTCTGGACACTGTGCCCAGAGCGGACACACTCAGCACTCAGACTAGCCAGAGCTTCTTGGGGAGATGAGCATATGCAAGTCACGCTAGCTGAGCACTCTGCACTGGCTTTGGAGCAGATCCAGAGAGCACCTCTTAGCATATTTCTGGAGACTTCCCCCTGGAGGCTTAAATCAGCCTAGAGAGATAGGGCCAGGTGTCTCCAACCCTTGGCACATACCAAACAGCTGAGCTCAAGGCCAGCTCTGTTTCCCACCATCTGTTCCACCTTGGCTGAGGAACATCATCTCTTTGGGTCTCAGCTTCCTCATCTGTAAAACGGAATCAATGGCTCCTCCCTCCACAGGCTTCCTTGGGCACAAAAGCATCTAACCCATCCCAGAAGCCTTGAGGCAGGGACACGTATTATTGCTTCAAGGATGGGGAAACTGGGGTACAGCTGAGTTAAGGAACTTGATAAAGCCACATCAGCAAGTGATGGAGCTTAGGTGGAAATCTGGAAGCCTCCATGCTAGCCACTGGGTCTCCCAGAAACCCAAAGTCACTACTGCATTCCCTCCAGCTTTACTCACTACAGGCTAGAGCTGTCTTACACACCTGCAACAGTGAATAAAAGGAGTACCAAGTGTCTATCACTACTTCATGAACTGCTACATTCAAATGCTTACTGAGCACCATCGGGATGGTGGCTGCGGTGGCAAGTTAGAGGTTCCATAAGAACTCAGGACCAGTGGAAAATGGAGACAAGGAAACTGCCCATCTTGGAGAGAAGAGAACAGCAGAGCCTCAAGGCACAGTGGGACACTGTCACTAGTGTCAACACCAGTATCAGAATAGGAGGAGGTCATCGGGATACTGAAAGGTAGGAAGAAAGTGAGCAAATAAAAAAGGCAGAGAGAGAGGGGGGGGGGGAGGCATTCAGGGGCAGGAAGTAAACTCAGAGCAAAGGGTGGAGACTAGCAATGGTGCAATGGTGCATGTGTGCCCAGTGCTGGCAAAGTGGAGTGTGAGCCTTGCAGAGTGTGGGGCTGCATCCCACAAGGGTGGTGCAAGAATCTAAAGAGGGGTAACACCTTGCCAGGACAGATGGGTTCCCCTGGAGGCCCAGCTTCAGCTGTATCAGGAAAAACGGATTGTAAAGTTGGGGCATTGTGGGGTACCCAGTGCAGAAGATTTTGCTTTAGTTAAGTGAGTAAATGGAGCAGTTTAGGATCAGGGTAGGAAGTGTCAGTGGGGAGGTATGGATGAGTTTTAAGGTGGCAGAAGATGACTGCCTGAAAGAACAGGCCCATGGCCCTCTCAGGCAGCCAGGTCCAGAGAAACAGCAGGGAGGCTAGTAAGCAAAGCAAGAAAGTGTGGATACCATACTTTAGGACAAGTTGGTGTCCTAGTTTGCTTTCTATTTCTGTGATAAAACACTATGACCAAAAGCAACTTGAAGAGGAAAGGGTTTATTTCATCTTCAGCTTAGAGTTAACCATGGAGGGATGTCAGAGCAGGAACTGAGGCAGAGACCATGGAGGAACGCTGCTTCCTGGCTTGCTCTTCAAGGCTTTCTTATAGCACCCAGGACCACCTGCCCAGGGGTGGCACCACTCACAATGAGCTAGGCTCTCCAACATTAATCGCCCATCAGGAAGATGTCCCACAGACATTGCCTAGAGGCCAGCTGATGGGGTTGTGTTCTCAAATGAGGTTCCCTTTTCTCAGATAATTCTAGATTATGTCACGTTGACAAAAAGCTAAGCAGCTCGGTGGCTCAAGGTGGGACACTCAGTGACTTAAAAGCCTGGAGCCCACTAGGTCCCTGGATCCAAAGCTCAGAAAACAGAGGCAGGGTGAAGAGCCAGACCCAAACCCTGGTCTAGGGGCTTTCAGAGAGAGCTGGCAAAGGGAGATCCTCTGCCAATGTCCAGAATCTCCAGTCCAGGGCACAGAGAGGGAAAACCCCTTAAGGAGGCAAAGGCAGGCCAGAGAGGCAGGGCAGCATGGGAGAAGGGCACCCCCCAAGACAAACAAGAGGGAAAATGGGGCAAGCGACTGATCTGCCCACCATCAAGGCAGAGAACCTCCCTATGCAGGGGAGACCGGGGTGGGGGTGGGGGTGGGGGCTGATGGAAGGTGAGAGCTCAGTCAGTTGGCTTTTTCAGGGAGTGAAGTTCTTGGGTCAGAGGAGTGAATGGGTTAAAGTGACATAGTGGATAAGAGCGGTCAAGAGAAAGGCCAAGAGGGAGGGCAGAGCTCCAGACACAAGAGGACAAGGACATGAGGGGAGGGATGGGAAGGATCTCTCCACAGAGAAAGAAGTGCTGATAGAAAGCAAGCCCCAGCACACAATGTACCTCCCTATTAGGAGACTGAAAGGGAACAGAAGCTGACAGTGGAGGGGGCTGTGACAGGCGCTAAGGGAAGGGAAGGGGCACTCAGCTCACTTTATTTTGTCTTTATAGCAAACTACTGCCAGGGAGTTAGTTCCAGCATCCTCTATGTCCACAGAACATTGATTATTGACCCTGCTGATGCCAGGTCCTTCTATATAGCATGGTGAAATATTTGCACAGAACCTGGTGTCGTCTGCTGTGTGGTCTAAACTGTCTTGAAAGTACTTATAACCCCACCCCCAGTGCTTGTCAAATAGCTGATCTGTTTGGGGACTAATGACCAGGAGAAAATTCAGTCCATGCTTGGTTGAAACCTGAGATTCAGAACCCAGGCATGGAGTACTGACTGTTCACTCATGAATGGTGAAACTGAAGTGCAGGCTGGTGAAGCAATTGTCCAAGGTAGGATAGTGGGATTGGAGCCAAATTCTTTGGCTGACACCAGCTGCCTGGTGGAGACCTACCAAGGGGTAGTCTTGGGCTTCGAACCTCTGTTTCTGAGGGCCCACAGGAAGTATCTGGAATCTGCAATGGGTGCTCCCATCTTCCTCCTTCTTTCCCTCTAGAGGGCTCATCTACCCTGGGTGCTGGCCCTGCTCTGGGCAGAGGCAACAACCTCTTAGAACAAGGTGGTTATGATCAGAGGCTGCAGAGTTAGAGACCAGCACTGTCCCCCAAACCCCTGGTGCCCTTCCTCTGTCCCTTCCTCCATTAGAACCTAAGAGAGGCCTTGCAAAGACTAGCTCCCACCCTCCCCTGGGATGCCTCATCTTCATGTCCTGCACGGAGCCTGCAAACAGATCACCTTTCTTTAACCTGCCATGTGGGTTGGCAGGGACATGGAGACGGCCCTAAAAGCTGGCGCAGAGGGACTAGGCTATAAATAGCTGTGCTGGTCTCCCAAAGCAACCAACTCCAATAACAACAAAAAAGGCCCATCACCAAAACAAGTGTGCTTTCCTGGCCCCTCCAGGGAAGCCAGGGCCACCTCCCAGAATCTTCTGCCCAGATTCTACTTACGATTTCTGGGAATGAACTCAGCTCTTCAACTCTTCCCATACCTGGGGTCTCCTAGAGTATTCCCAGCTCAGACCCCCCAACCAAGCTGAAAAGGAGAGTGAGGACCCCCTTTCATGTGACTGTATTGTCTTGGGGACAGCCAGATCAGAAGTGCATCTTGTAGGTGGAAGTTCAAACCCCCAGAAGCCAAGAAAGGTGCTCAATCAGAGAAGGAACTTGGTGCAAAGTATCTGGTGCTACCTTTAGTTTCTTGTCTCTGTAAAACCTTCCTGGTAGCTAAACAAGTCTCCCATCAACCCCTGCTCATGTCCACTCTCTTGTTTGCTCTTCAAGGAACCTCCTTCTCAATTCCCCCAAGCTGACAAAGTTTTACCCACCCTGCACACTCCAGTTCACAAGTCTCCTTGCTCCAGTCCCCACAGCAGGGTCACCCACACATGGTGCAGATGCACACTATACACCAGGATCTCTGAGGCTTAAGCTATGCAAGCTACACCGTGGAGAGCAAATGCTTGAGGCATTGCAAGGCATCCTTCTCCGTTCTAGACACCAGCTCTGCCCCTGCAATGTGAGTGCAGCCAGGAGCAATCTGCAAAGGAGAGAGAGTGGCTCTCTTCCAATAAAACTTTATTTACAGAAACAAGGATTTGGCCAGTGATTTCCTGACCCCTGTGACTTCTTCAAGACACTGAGTTCTCAGCTCACAGTGGAACCTCATTCAGGAAAACACTGCCTACTCCAGACTTCCCTGGGAATTCTCTTAGAAGGCTTTAAATAAACACCCCAATAGCTCTGTCTGACCTAGCACTCCATAACTATCTTTACAGACATCCTTCAGGAAGATGTGGAGCAAAACCACAATAACAGCCACTTCCCAGCCTCTAGGAGGGTTGTAATGTAAAAGGCAGAAACTAACAAACAGCACCAGAAGCAATTGAGTCTCATACATTGTAAAGATATTGCATAGGTTGGAAGCCCTGGGGAACAGCTTGGTACTTTTGTAAAAGTTAGACACAAAAAACTAACAACTCTGATAAGGTTGCTCAGCAGGTAAAAGTACTTGCCATGTAAGGCCTCTGTCCTGAGTTCAATCTCTGGAACCTGTGATGCGCAGAGAGAACTGACTTTTGAAAGATGTTCTTTGACCTTTATACATACATGACCATACTTTCACTCATGGTGCATGCATGCACACACACACATACACTAATAGTAAGAACCAAAATTTAAGTTAAAAATAATCCATTTAGCAATTCCCCTCCTGAGTACATATTGCCCTAGAAGTAGCAAACACAGGTTCAATCCCAAACCCACACATTAATGCTCCAAACAGCATGTAGTCCTCACAGCCCCAAGGAGAAGCCACTCAAATATCCATTAGCTATGGATGCCAATAGGATGAGCAGTGTCCATATGACACCGGCTCGATTACTTTAAAAAGGGGGATGAAGCGCAGGGCGCGGATTCCCAACCCCAAACCCAAGTGCTCCCAAAGCAGAAACCTTTTGTGTGGCAATTTGACATTGTAAGTGGAAAACTCCAGCTCACAGTAAACCCCAGACACACTGGGAGTACTGTATAAAGTTACTTTCACTCTGCATGAGCTGTGTATGAAACATGAATGATTTTGTGTTTAAACTTGGTGTAAATATCCCAAAAGCTAGGAAAGAATCCAAGGTCTGAAACACGTCTGATCCAAGGTCTGATCATGCCCTAAGCGGGATGATCAGGGACACCCCCCTCCAGCACTGAGTCAAGCTGTTGTTTCAGGGGTGACCCTTGAAAGCATTACATGAAAGAAGCCAATTACCAGAGACCCAGTTCCATTTCCATACTCTGTCTAGATGAGGCAAGTTCACGGAGACAAAGCAAATGAGAAGTGGCTTGGAGGTAGGAGGAGACACATGATTGACAGTGGCAGTTAATTTGGGAGATAGGAATAGTCTAAACCAGTGTTGTGATTCTGCCTGCTATAAGTTTATACAAGACAGTTGAGCTGTAGGCTTAAAATGGTCTCATCTTATAGGTAAATTGTGCCTTAAAAAATGTACTAAACAGCTGTTCAGAAGTACCACCCAGCATGTTTCTGCTTTCCAAGGTACATGGTTGTCCCCAATTTCAGTTACTGATGGTCTGTCATATTATGGAAATATTAAATGAGAAATCTCAGAAATAAACAATTTCTAAGTCTTAAATGGTACATTATTCTGAGTGGCATGACAAAAACCTCTCACTGTACCACTACATCCTGTCCAAGACATGGGCTGCACCTTTGACCAGTCTCCACAGTCCACACGCTACCCTCCTTAGGCGCTTCCCTTAACTTAATAAGAACCACAAAGGGCAAGAATGAGGATCTGGTGACTTTGTCGCAGTGGTATTCTTGGATGTTACTATTAGTTATTACAGTTAACCACTGTTCGAAATTTATTAATTAACCATTAATGATTAATGGTTAATATCCACAGGTGTGCATATGTAGGGTTTTAATTTTCTGTGGTTTTTAGAACTCTCATTTGGAGCACAAGAATAAGGGCCACTGCAATTCCACACTGTGTGTGACATGGACAGAAACCTGGACACTTAGGCTTCTCATTTGGTTTTACAATTCATTCAAAGGAAGTATGGGTTCCACACATGTTTAACTTGCTGGTTTGAATGAGAATGTTGTCCTCAGACTCACGGATTTAAATACTTGGTCCCCAGTTGGTGGCACTATTTGAGGAAGTTTAGAAAGTGTAGACTCTTTGAGAGAATTACATCACCGGGAGTGAGTGGGCTTTGAGGTTTTAGAAACCCACTTCATTCCCAGTATGCTTTCTGCTTCCTGCTTATGGTTCAAGAGGTAAGCTCTCAGCTTCTAGCTCTTGTCACCATGCCACTTGCTGAAGTGCCTCCGCTGCCTGATAGACTCTACCCACCAGAACCATAGTCCCCAGTGAACCCTTCTGTCTATAAGCCTTGCTCAGGGTTGTTTTATCATAGCAGTAGGATAGTAGCTAATTCATTTGCCCATGATCACAAAACTGATGGGTGGCACAGCCTGGTTTTGAACTCTAGTCCCATACATCAGTTCAATGCCTCATCTCTCCCACCCTCTACAGCTGTATGGTGTGACCAGAGGAGTGGGGGGAAGAAGATGGGGACATCGAGTCTAGAAGTGTGCAGTGAGACAGCAAGGACACAGAGACAGGCACCGGAAGCCTGCTCCTCTGTGGGAGGAGTGGACAGCATTCAACAGGCCAGAGACAAGTACACCCAGGAGGAGCAGAGGGCTGTATAGCTGCTGGTGACTCGTTAAAGCTTCACGATGCAATCCATTTTCACTCATAGGACCTCCAGCACCAGCATCCTGCCTCCCTACCTCTTCAGTAGGACTCAGGGAGCTCAGAGGCACTGTCCAAGCCACAGTCATCCCCATAATTGCTCTGTACTAGTGTAAGCCCAGGGACACTCAGGTCCTGCGCCCCACTCATCCATGGCGAAAGGGCCTTACATAGATAGAGGCTGGCTGAGAGTCACAGTTGTAGCAGCCAGAGAGTAGCCAAGGGACACACAGGCAATGGCAGTGAAGAGTAGGGTCTGCCAAAGGTCACCACTGTCCTGTTCATGCCTTTTTGATCTAAATAGAAAGTGGGTGTGGGTCAGGAAGGCTGCAGGAGTGACAGGAGCTGATGGACCAAGGGACCAGAAATTGAATCCTGTTCACCCCTCACTGAATACCCACTATGGCTCAAAGTAAGGTTTAGAAACTGTTCCATGGACAATGGACTGCACTTGATAAACCCACTGGCAGTCAGGAACACCCAGAGTGAAAGAAGTGCTGGGCACAGTGAACTGAGCATCCTGGAGCTGCAATACACCACACTATGAGTGCTGGTCATTTATCCCTGCGACTGCAAGCTGATTGCAAGCTGTAGCTGCCTGTCCTTGCACAGCATAAAAAACAGGCTAGATCATGTATCTTTAATGGAGGAACAAACCCCAGTCCCCAAATCAAAACCCAGTTTATGAGTATTCACCATTTTCACACCCTGTGAGGCTGAAAGTGGTAAGTTAAACAGTCATGAAGCCAGACATCATGCCACTGAGGCAGAGTCTGAGAATCTGAATTACTTCCTCTAGGTCAATGAAGGAGCCTTGGGTTGCTTCAGGTTTGGGGATCCCTCTCTATCCTGGATGTTGTTCATCTGCCCACTTGGAGGGAAGGTGGTAGAGCACAGGGAAAGGGAGGTGTGTGTGTGTGTGTGTGTGTGTGTGTGTGTGTGTGTGTGTACATGCAAATCCAGACAGTGTAATATGCTCTTTGTTAAAAACAATCTGAAATCATGAAGCAGCAGCCATTTCCCAGCCACTCTGCTCCTGTCCCTGAATTAAAAGCATTTATTCTCTGCCACAGTGAGAGGACCAAGAGAGCATGTCGGAGCCAGCATCAATTCACCAACTCCCATCCTCCCAACAGGTAGCAGACAGGATCAGTCTCACAGTCAACATCTGGCCCAGCCCGACAGGAAGTATTTTTTCTTGAACAAGGTTCAAGCCATTTTCTAAACAATCCTTTTAGAGTGAAGGACAAACCGCAAACGCCAGATGCCTTTGTTCAGTACAGATGTTGGAGCCTTCTGTAAGCTTTCTCCAGCCTCTCTCTCCTTCCTTTTTCCTATTAGGAACATGCCCTATCTAGTGACAATCTTCCAGGGCTGGGATGTGGGCACTGGGACGTTGGCAGAGGGCTGCTATTGGGACTCGGTGTGAGGCACATGCCAGTGGATGCTGTACCTGAGATACAGAGGAAAACAGACATTGGTTCAGAGTCTTGAGGGAAGAGTGGGCAATCACAGGAGGACACAGGTGGGGATCAGAGTGTGTTGAGCACAGCTCTGGCTCACCCTGAGAGGTACCTCAACAAGCCCTTTAACCTCTGACCTCCTGATCCCCATGATGTGCAGGCGGATAGTCAGCCTTGCAACCCATTGTCTACTCAGGTGGGTGGAAAGAACAAGTCTGTGCAGCTCTGTGTAATGGCAGGGTACACGGTGAGGGATATCTGAGAGTGACCCCTCCCTTTTCACTGTAGCCATCAGGATGTAAAAGGAGACCTATGCACAACTGGATCCTTCCCATTATATAGTGTAATGTGTCAGTCCTCGCTAATTTCAGATATAAGTATTTTTGTCTGAATGGTCACAAATTTCCAGCAAGAGTAGACACTATGAAGAATTTTATTAAGGCCAATTTCTATTGCCATTCCACAAAAGCTGGGACAGCAGATATAAGTAATTAGCCCAAGTCAACAGCACAGTGATTCTTGATGCTAGCCCCCCAAAGCCTAAGTCTCTGGCTCCCCACACTACATCATGTCATTGAACAGCTTTTCACATCTGTCCATGAAAACAATGTCTGACCCTCAGTGAGGGGCTCAGACCATGTTAGAGCACAGACTAGTCCTTCCTGAGATGGGGCTCTGGGCCAAGACACAACCCTGGTGGGGATGGCTTAAGGCAGAGAGTTTCATATGGTTCACAAGAGCAAATAAGGTCCCCCTCGGGCCTACTCTACTCCTCAATGCCAATGGAGGGCTGGCTCCACTTGGAGCTTTGTAGGGACCACCGGGGAGGTTCTATTTGGGTATGAGAAAACCAGAACAGTAGATTTGAGCAAGGATCTTCCAGTTTCAGCAGCACAGGATCCCAGGGGCAGGAAGAGAGTGAATCATTAGTGGAATCGTTAGTGGCATCTCTTAAGGGCTGGGGGCAATACATGACTTATAATCTACTATAGAAACATAGAACACATTATATTTTAGTTGCCGAAACTCCATTTGCCAGTGATGCAACCAGTTAAATATTCAACAGTTAGAATGAAGAGGTCACAACCCTGCTGGGACAACAAAGAACTGTTGTGGTTTGTGTTGGCAAGTGTCTTGACCCCTTCCCTGTCCTCTTAGCTGTGTTCAAGTCAAGGGTCCCCAGTGCCACAATGACAGGACAATAACAAGCAGAATCCTCATGCAGATGAGGTCCTCTGCATATGCATGGCCTATAGCAGCAGAGACCAGGTGTTCAGGGTTAGGAGTGAATGCTGGACTGGCTTTGAGGTTCAGGTTCATGAGTTGGGGTAACACCCTTGTGTTGGTTAAAGGGAAGATGGAGATCTGTCTTCTGCCCACCTCTTAGGGCTGACAGCAGAATTAAATGAGTTAGCATTAACAAGAATGAGTTAATAAGTGAAGATTAACAGGATGGGGATAGGGCTCTAAGGGGGGCTGTCACTCAAGCAAAGGGAATCTTCAAGATTGACAGCTCACTCATGGATACCATGAGTTCTGCTTTTATTAGTTGTAACTTAAAAACTCAAATACTATGAGAGAGCACAGGTCAGAGAAGCAAAACTCTGTTACTATCTACTTTCCCTATCTCTATATCCTACTGCCGGGTAGTCTGTGGATAAATGACATCTCATGTACCTTCTCAGATATGTCTATGGGGTTAAGGGTATGTGTATCTTCCAGCATATATAAATACAGGTAGATTACCCTCTAATCTGAAAACTTGAAATCTGGAATGCTCCAAAATCTTAAATTCCCCCCCCCTCCATGTGTGTGTTGGTGTGTGTATGTATAAATGTACATATGTATGTGTTTGTATGCATGAGCACGTGTGAATATGTAATTCTCATGTGTGTGCAAGAACTCATGAATGTGTTTGCATGTATGTAGAAGGCATAGATGATGTCAGGTGTCTTCCTTGATCATTCTCCATTTTAATTATGAAGGGAGGGTCTCTGGCTAAACCCAGAGCTCACCAATTGAGTATAGCTACCCTGCTTGCTCAGGGATCTCCTGTCTCAGCTTCCCAAGTGTTAAGATTATAGGTAAACTGGCATACCCACCCATTTTTTATATGCCTTAGGGTTGAGGGAGGTCCTAAGCATTTTATGCACTGAGCCATCTCTCCAGGCCCATAAGAAATTTCCTGAACACAAACATTCCACAGTATACCTGATTTACAAGTTGCAACTGAAATTCTGGCACCCAAAACAATGACCTTTAGGTTGAGTGTACTAAGTATAACTTCCTAATGAGCAGTTTCATGTTTAGACTCTGATCCCATCCTCATTCTGTATGGTTATACAGAGACTCCAGAAGCCAAAGAAGGGGGGACCATTTCAGATGCCAGCACCTCAGCCTGCATATGCCTCTCTCCACACTTCAGCCCTCCTTCACCTCAGCAGCTCCTCTTTGTGCTAACACATTTCCTGCCCTTGCTCGTTTTTTATAGCTACTGCATAATTTCACTCACGGGACATCTCACAGGTGGTTTTGTCAGTCTTTTTTTTTTTTTTTTAACCATCACGAATGGTGCTTCCACACATGCTTGGACTACGCATAACTTGTGTGGTCACACCCTAGACAAAGCTTTCAGAAATGAGACAAAGCTTATATGCATCCCAAAAGCTGGTACCTGTAAGACTTGTCTCTTTGTTGCTGTCAAACAAAAGAAACAAACCTTGAGTCCTGGCCAATTTGAAGCCACCTATGAGTCCTTATTGGGAAAGACCCACCCAGGATGTGATGTGAGGTCAGAAGATACCTTATAGCAAGGGAAAGCATTGGTGAAGCCTTCGTAAGTGTCGGGGCACAGGTCTGTCATTTGGGTCAGGGAGCAGCACAGTTGAGCAGAGTGAACCACCACCCTCCACGATTGCTTCCATCCATGTTTTCCCAACAGTTGAGGACAGTCGTGTCCCAGCCTCCCTCTGCCCAGGGTGAAATAAGCTTCCTCCACCCAGGCCACACCCAGGATTCAAGGCTGAGCTCTGTCCTATTCCCAGAGCCACAGGGACTCTTTCAGGACAGTCACCTCCAACCACTCATAAAGGCACTATGTCCAGACAAATTTAGGGCCTTTGTCAACTTGATACAAGCTAGAGTCATCTGGGAAGAGGAAATCCGAAATTGAAAAAATTTGCCCATCAGCCTAGCTGTAGGCAAGTCTATGGCAGCGTTCTCTTGATTAATGATTGGTGTAGGAGGGCCCAGCTCACTATGGGTGGGTGGGTGGGTGGTCCTGGGATATAGGAAGAAGCAGGCTGAAAAAACCACAAGAACAAGCCAGTTTCACTCCTCCATAGTTCTGGACCCTCTTCCTGCTTAAGTACCTGCTCTGACCTCCTCAGTGATGGACTATGACCAGGACAGGTAATCTAAATAACCCTTTCTACCCTAGGGTTTTTAGTCCTGCTCTTTATTATAGCAATTGAAGGCCAACTAGGATGGGGCCTCTCTCAAGTGCCTATCAGAAAAGGTCCACTTTGCATGTGAGTCCCAGAACACACAAATGTCCTCCACAGTGGGGTCACACACACATCCTCCACAGTGGGGTCACACACACACACACACACATCCTCCACAGTGGGGTCACACACACACACACATACACACGTCCTCCACAGTGGGGTCACACACACACACACATCCTCCACAGTGGGGTCACACACACACGTCCTCCACAGTGGGGTCACACACACACACACACACACACACACATACACACGTCCTCCACAGTGGGGTCACACACACACACACATACACACGTCCTCCACAGTGGGGTCACACACACACACACGTCCTCCACAGTGGGGTGACACACACACACACACACGTCCTCCACAGTGGGGTCACATCCTACACTGCTCTTCTGGCCTCAGAACTTGTCCCTGACATACAAGTTTATCACCCCACTCCTCTCAGGTCCCTGCTCAAATGCCATCCCCTCAAAGAAGCCCACCTGACCCCAACCCTCTCAAGTCTGTAGGCCTACTGGCGTGTTTCACAGAGGATGGACCTTGACTTACAGAAGTACTCTCTTATTTGGTTTTGTTCTTAACGTACCTCAGGCCTTCCATGATGCCTGGCATAGAGCAAGCTCTCTTGGAAGACATGCATGGTGGCTCCCTTTATCCACAGGGGACATGCATGGTGGCTCCCTCCTAACCAGAGACCAGAAGTTTCAAGAGCCCCAGTGGCACCACAGAACACGAGTCCTTTATATATTCCATGCTTTCCCTATACATCTAAATGTACACTGCAGTACACTGCAAAGAAAGAAATGTAAAGGAAATGCAAAGAAATCACAAAGGTCTCAGCCGCCTGAGTGTATATTTTGCCCTTTGGGAGGCTGAAGCTGGAAGAAAGACTGAATTTCAAGTCAGCTTGAAATTCAACAAATTCCAAAAAATAAGAATTTGAAGTCCTCCTAAGCCAAAGAAAGAAACTGCTCCCAACACACACACACACACACGCACGCACGCACGCACGCACGCACACAAAGGGGTTTGGTAGGATAGGGAGTGAGGGAGGGAGGTGGGGGAGGAGAGAGAGAAAAATTAGTTTTTCCTTCAATCATTTGCTGACTCCTCGTTGGCATATCTGAAACTGCAGTGTCCTTGGGCTGTTACTAAATAACATAAAAGTCACCTGAACAAGCAGCTTGGTACCACAGCACCTGACCAAGGCGCTAGAGTGACAGGTGGGCAGAAAGCATACACAGCATAGATACAACATGAGAGCTCTCCACTCTCTCCCTCCTTCCCTCTTCCCCTCCCTCCCCCTTTCCCCTTTTCCCTCTCTCACCTTCCCTCTTCTCTCTCTTTTCTTTCTTCCCTCCCCTCTCTCCCTTTCTTCTTCCTCCTCCTTTCCCTCCCCGTCTCCCTCCCTCCCTTTCCTCACCTCTCTCCCCTCCTCCTTTCCATTCCCTCTTCCCCCTCCCCATTTCCACTCTCTCTCCCCACCTCACTGCAGGACAAATGACATCTCACCCAGAGAAGTGCAAGATTTCATCTTACTGCTTCCAACAGTGTGAAATTTAAAACACACAAATACCAATCGATTTGTTTCTAGAGTTTTCCATTTAACGTTTTTGATCAGCTGGCCACAGGTATGAGGGTAACTACCATAAACAGATGTACTTCCCCGCCACCCCCAGCCTCTCTCCACGAACACTATAGCACTGCAACTCAAGTCCTCAAGCTCCACGTGTGACTTCAGTATCTGTGCTCCAGTCTGTTAGTCCTTTCTCCTAGCTCCACAATCAACCAACCACAGGGACATCTATTCATCCTTTAAAGCCCAGTTTGGGTCAGCCCCTCATGAAGCCTGTCCCTCAAACTAGACAGTTTCTCTCTTCTTGGCTCTGTGCAAGCATCCCACAGGTTTTTGACAAGTACTTCAGGAAGTCCAGTTCCTCTCACTTCCTGGATTCCTCCACTGTTTTTCACGTCTCTGGGTACAGATGTTGTGAGCACATCAAGGAGAAGTTTGGACAGGTTAAAACTGTGGGGATGTACCACATGCTTGGTGTTCTCTAAACAGTCTCATTTGATGCTAATGTGACACATTCAGCTATGTTCAGAGCACACACAGACTTCCAGAGGCCACCCAAGTTGCCCAGGGGCACACCCTTCATGGGAAAAGAAAGTTGACTCAGCTGGGCCACAGCACCTACCACTGAGATTTATACTGCAGCCACATGCAGGGTGATAGGTTGGGGTGGACCAGGGCAGGAAGCATATGGGAGCAGAATATTCAGTTCTGACCTAGGGAAATGGTCTGGGGTCCTTCTGTCCCTGAAGCAGGGATATGATACAAAGGCATCTTCAGGTCACAGGCTGGCTGCACAAGCCATGACAGCTCAGCCCCAGCCACTACTCTGCCTCAGCAGAGGTGAGCAGAAGGAACACTGTCTTAGTGCAGTGGGCATTTGAGATAGGAACCAGAGTTGAGAAAATGTCTCCATAAGATAAAGCTGCAGGCAAACGTGTAGGACATTTTCAATTAATGATTGGTGGGAGAGGGTCCAGTCCAGTCTGGGTGGTGCCAGCCTGAGGCTGGTAGTCCTGGGTACTACAAAAAAGCAGTCTGAAAAGGCCATAAGGAACAAGCCAGTGATCCACACTCCCCCCCCCCATGACCTCTGCATCAGCTCTTTCCTCCAGGTTCCTGCCCTGTTTGAGTTCCTATCCTGATATTCTTCAATAACGGACTATGATGTGGAAGTATAAGCCAATTACAACTTGCTTTGGATCATGGTGTTTCATCATAGCTAACAGTAACTCTAACCAAGATAACAGGAACTAACCTGTGTGTCTGTTTACAGCCCCTGCAGGGCCTCAGGTCCCACAAGTCTCCTCACAGCTACCCAGACAGGCCAGTAAGACAGGGAACAGGCAGAGTCTGCCTGATGGTTTGGATCTTAAATGCCCCTGTAAAGTCTTCATGTCTAGTAATGGCACCACAGGGAGGCCATGGTACCCTTAGGAGGGCAAGCCTAGGAGGTTAGAACACAAAGACGTATGTGAGAGGCTGACACTGGAACCCAGTCCCCTTCCAATCTCTACTTCCCAGCTATCATAAGGTGAGCCACCCTCACCATCACTTGCTCCCACCATGGTGCACTCTGCTGCCATGAACTCAGACAGGTCTAAGTGAGCAAAGACTGAGACTTGTGAAACCAGGAGCAGATACAGATCTTTCCCCTCTTTGAAGATCTTTACCTGGGGTGTTTTGTCACAGCAAGGAACACGGACTAGCACAAGTCCCCATTTCACAGGCGGAAGAGCTGCTCACAAATATTCTACCTGTGCAGCAGGCCTGTCCACACAGCTCAGTGTAGGGAGATGCCATTGCCTCTAGTATTGCCCCATGGAATTATCCACTTCGACTTCTAGCTGGAGCAGAAGGCGCTAAGCAGCGTGCATGCGTCCATTCACTCACTATTCCATTCATGGATTTTTGACAATGTTTTCAAACCACCTCAAATGTGCTGGCAAGCAACAGGGAACAAAGAACACGGGCTGTACTAGCACTGAGCTTAAACTGCATCGAAGATGAAGGGGAATGAGCCAGTTCTCAGACACAGGATTTCAGGAGAAAGCTACGCAGAAAGAAAGCTGAGGGAGTTGGCATCATCCCACTGTGCCACTTGGGAGGGTGTTGACATCTGAATTAAGACTCAGTGAAAACACAGAACCAGACACAGGCAAGGGGAGGGCAACAAGCCAGGAGGGTGATCCTGGTACAGGCCAGGGCACATATGGGCCACGATGAAAGCCAACAACTGGAGGAGGAAAGGAAGAAGAGGAGGAGGAGGAAGAGGAAGAAGAGGAGGAAGATAATGTGGGAAGGGAGGGGGTGGGGGGAATGAAGGGGAAGAGAGGAGACAAAGTGGGAAGGGGAGGAGACCAGTAAAAAGGCAGAGGAATGAGGAGGAAGAATAGGGAGGAGGGAGGGAAAAGTAGGAGGGAGGAGGGAGAAAAAGGGAGGAGGGAGAAGAGAGGAGGGAGGAGAAGGGAACAGGAAGGAGGGATGAGGAGGATGGAGAAGGAAGAAGGAAGTGGAAGGAAGAGGAGAAGGAAGAGGAAGAGGAGGAGGAGGAAGAAAATAAGAGGGGCAGAGGCAGCAAGGGAGGCGCCCAGACTCGCAGCAAGAACAGGTTTGTTCCTCTGAGCCCTGATTTCTATCCAAAGATGATGAATTAAGATATCTGTGGGGCTTTTAAAAATACAAAAGAAACAAACAAACCTGCCGTAAAGATAATCCAGACAGACAAGGTTGGGTCCTGAATAAAAATACAGAGGCGAAAGCCCTCGGAGCCTAGCTGCCGCCCAGCACACAGTAAGTGTTAGGACATGTTCCTTACGTGGGCCCCAGTGCAGAGTGATTGTAATCATACACACTGAGGCTGGGTTGCTCATAAAACTCTGGGACAGGGAAAATGAGGAGATTGAGAAAGGAAAGTGAACACAAGGCCCATCTAATGTTGTCAGCTCTGTCTCAACAGAGGCTCAAGATTTAGAAATGCAGACATATGCAGATAAGCACATGGGCTAGATGCAGAATGGTAACTAAGGGAAACCACCATGGCCCAATCTTGAAATGTGACATTAGAAAGACAAGCTGTCCCACCCTACAAGCCTCTGCCGGAGTCAGAACCAGGACAGATGCAGGGTCTGGCTCATCTTGTTGGCTAAGTGAGTCATTTAAGATATGTTCTGAAAAAGAAAATGAAATTTTTAAATGGGTTTGATGTTGGTTGGGCTGGGTGCTCTCAGCAATATGAAGCCAGACCAGTTGCGGACAGAGAAGCAGCTACTTGTCATGGATGTTATGGTCATCTGTGGGTTTGTTTCACTTGGGCATTAGAGATTGTCATTTGTTATTGCTGCCTCCCTTGAATACAGTATCTTTCTCACATACAGCAAGAGACAGACATTTGTAGAATGAATGAATCAGAAGGCAGCCAGAGCCTGTGCTTTGACCAAGCATGGTGGCCCTGGTGTGGATGACAGGGACTTGAGAACAAGTGGGGAAACTGAACAGGCCACACAATATAGAGGCCAGAAAATACGGTGGTGGGACAGCTCTGGGAAAACTGACCTAGTATCCAAGGACTGTCAGGTAGAAAACTAGAAAGTTCTTATCAGCTCAAAGCAAGAAAGAAACATGTCCTAGCAAAGCATTCTCAAACATGGGGCTGGAGGAAATGTTCATGGTGCCCAAGGCACACTGTGGAGAGGTGAGTCTAAATGATTCTGATGAATATCAGATGATTGGAAACCTGGGTTGATCAAAGATACATGATGGTCCCATCAAATGGCACAGTCATCAGCGCTCCTCAAATGTCTTATCTTTTTTCAGATCTTCACAGGATGTGAACCCTCACATGGGTGCTCCAGGCCCTCTTCTGAGAAGATGAATTGTTAGGGTCCAATCAAAGGCACCCGAGGAAGTGTCGTCAGTACACAGCAATCAGCACCCCGTATATAACACAGACGCTGAAGAGCTGATGTTTCCCCTGCCCATTCATCTGCAGTGGGCAGGCTGCTGGAAAAATTTGGCATTCTGAAGTGTAACAAAGACATGGTGCATCGGTACTGGAAGTGATGGCTGCTGGTGAATGGGAAACTCCTGAAGTATGGGCCAGGACCTCCTTGTCCCTTCTTATGTAGAGTTTTTACTGTACACCTGTCTGCTTTCCGTCTCCACCTATGCATCCTATTAGCACTCACCGAGAGTCTTTCCAAGCCTGGCAGAAAGCACAGGTTGTGGGCAAAAACATTGCGCATACAGTGACTTGTGCTGGCAAGGCAGCTCCATGGGTGAAGGCCCCTGCCATTGAGCCTGGAGACATGAATTCAGTCTCCAAGCCCCACATGGTAGAAAGAGAGAGTCAATTCCCAAAGTTGTCCTCTGATCTCCACAATGTACTATTGTGTGCATATAATCCCTTAAAATGACTAAAAATACAATGAAAAAATTTAAAATCCCACAAGATTCACATATAAGTTATAAAAGGAGTGAATGGTCTGTGGGGAAAACACATGCTGCCTTGTAGAGATATCATGTCTTGTTTCAGGTTGGGTTCCATATTTAAAGATAGATAGATAGATAGATAGATAGATAAAGAAAGATCGATCTTTAACCTTTTGTGACCAAAATAAGCTCCTGTACATTTCTCAAGGGAACCCCAACCCAGTGTGGCTGGAAAAAAACTTCGCTGTTCCACTCAGAACCAAAGTCCCTAGGCTCCTTTTGAGACTGTGACTGACTAGGTAAATGCCATTTGTTTGGATGCTAACTGCTCCACGGCCACACTTGAAAGGCATCTACAAGGCCCAAATAAATGAAGAACCTGATGAACCATGTTCATGAACTGAAAGTTCAATCCAAGAGGGATGACTTTCTTCAAATTAAACTAGCAGGTCAACAGACCTCCACCCTAAATCTCTACAAATGAAACAAAGGTGTTTTCATTTATATCTTGCTGCTTAGGCTAAATTAGCTGATTCTGAAATGTGTTTGGAACAAAAAGATCATTTTGGAAATGAAGAAACAAGACTAGGTCAAGGGTCATAACAGCAGCAGAGGGTGACATCATACAAACAAAAGGATCAACTAGAGGGGCAAAGAATGTCAAAGCAGACCTGTGCTATTGGGAAAGCTTGGATGTCAAGATGAGAAGACACTGCAAACCTGCCGAGACAGGCAGGGGGGTGGTAATGGATGGGTAACAGCTGCTGGAGAAATCCAAGCTTCACATAAAAACAAAAGGTACATGTCTACCTTATATCATATACACACGGTGGGCGTTCCTAAATGCGGAAATATTGAACCTTTAATACTCTTAGGAAAAAATACAGAAACTTCATACAACTTTGGGGGAGGAAAGCCAGCCTAAATAAAAGGCCAACTGTACAGGCCACAAAGGAGAAACTGACACAAACTGCATCAGTAAAATGGAAAATTCTGTACACCTTAAGAAGGAAAAGTTATACACTCAGAAAAGATCCTACAGTGAAGAAAATTATATTAGAAAAAAAAAAAGAATAAAGAATGTTTGTCAATAAGAAAACACAACCCAGAGAAATACAAGAGGCTTTGCCTTTTTCCAGATGCGTCAGAATCACACAAACTCGATACAGATGAGTGCCATGCTCACCTCACTGGCAGTCAGGGAAATACATGTTTAAAATAGTAAAATATCATTTTACACTCATTACCTTCAAGAAATAAAATCTGGCTGGAGTGCAGTGGCAAAGGCCTATAATACAAGTATTTGAGAGGTAGAAGCAGAGGGATTGCTGAAAGTTCAAGGTCAGTGTTGTCTATGCAGCAAATTTCAGGCTGACCAGAGTTACACAGCAAGACACTGTCTGGAGAAAACATGAAACAAACAGAAACCACTTGCTCAGATGAAGTGCTGCACAGAGAGTGGAGTGTTCATGTGGGGCTGGAGAGATGGCCTAAGTGTTGCTCTTGGAAGACAACCTGGGTTTGATTCCCAGCACCCACAGGGCAGCTCACAGAGATCTGCAACTCCAGCTTCAGAGGATTTGATGCCCTCTTCTGGCCTCTGCAGGCCCTGCATGCACGTGATGTACAGACATACAAACAAGCAAAGTACCTCCACACAAAATAAAACACCCACCCCACCCCACCCCACCCCACCCCACCCCACCCCACACACACAAAGAAGGAAGGAAGGGAGGAAGGAAGCAAAGCACCAGAAATTCATTCAAGCTGATATTCAGGATGCATATAAGAGCAATCTCTGCAGTGTCGTTAAAATGGATGCCACACGTGCCCCGCAACCCAGCAGTTACACCCTTGCCCATGGTTTAGATGTGCCCCATTACAGTGAGTTAGAGAATGAAATCCCAATGCAACCACATTGAAAAGTGGCTTATGGGAACTGATTTAAATTGTTGCCATGGAATCAACGGGATTTCCTGAAGAAAAGCTGAACTTAGACCCCTTGCTCCTCTCCTGCCATTTTGCCTTTTGCCATGGGATGATGCTGCAGGAGCCGGCTCTTGCCAGGCACCAGTCTCTCCACCCTGGACTTTCCAAACTGTACAAGTATATGAAACAAACCTCTGTTTCTAGGTATTTTGTTACAGTAGCATACAACAAACTAAGATGGGTTTACAGACTAGAAACCATCAAGAAAGCTCAATTAGTTCAAGCATGGTAGGGATGGATCACAGTCTAACCCTACCAAGAAGATTTGTAAATACAAAGTAACCATTCATAGAGTGCAATCCTAGAAGGGGGTAGGAATGAAGAAGGCCAGATCCTTGTATCAATATAGACTCAGCTGAAAACCACAACTGAGAAAAGAAACATAGTAAAAAGAGAACATAAGCATTGGATACTAGTCCTGGAAAGGTTTACTATATGTAAGGCAGTGTCTGTTCTATTCCGGGCACATACATAAACTGAACAAATATAAAGAAGAGCAGGAGATCTCAACACAGCCAGACTTCTAGAGGGAAGGAAACAAATGGTATCTGGAAAAGAATTTTAAATCGCTCAGAAACCTACAATTCATCCTCATACGTTACTATAGTTAGCCACAAAGTAGGGGAGACTTTATCAATGATGTCAGGTCCCTGCAGACTGAGAAAGCTCAAGGAGCATTTGATCTAGCCTGGAACGCTTACAGAAACCACTTACGTATACCTGGGCTGAGAGACTCTCCTATGGTAGGAGTCAGTGCCACCATATACATTCTGTGGGTTGTGCATCAGACACTTCCACAGAGTACATTTCATAAGGCACCTCAGAACGATACGCCCCCTGGTTATATCCAGTGTGCAGCTTACACACACTGTATTCCTCAGCCTTGTGAGGATGACAGTGCTTTATAACTCTGATAAAATCATGTTGGCTTTGGGGAAAGGGGTGCTCACAACCTTCTGGGCCCTTCTGATCTCACAACCTTCTTAAATACATTTGAAAACATTCACACACTTCAGGTACTGGGAGCAAGCTAGCCCCCACTCCCACCCCCAACCCCAGAGACTTCTACTTTCTAAGGCTAAATATACTTGCAGCTTTGCTTACGGCAAGCATGCTCTGCCTTCTCTGCTGTTCAGAATGAATTTTTAAACTGTCCTTTTACCAAGCACTTCCCGCCCTAGTAAGCAGGCATGCTGACATGTTTTCAAAGAACCAGAATGCGTTCCTCTCAGCTTCTCCTGTGGGACTCCCCAGAAAAACCCACACACGTGCTTGCTTCTGCAGCAGTCTGATGGCCACAGGAGCCAAGAAGCTTGGAGTAGAGGGAGTTGAGCCTAGGCTTTTCTAGGAGCAGGGTGGAGGTGGGAGGAGATGGGAAGGCAGGGATGAGGACAAGGCCAGCTGATCCTTCACTTACTCCCAGAACTCCATGACCGGGGAGGTGGCGTTCTGCAGGGACACATGACTGTAGTTGCTGAAGTTCAGCTTCTGGAACTCCACACATTTCTCTGAGTGGGAACAAGACAAAACACACAGGAAATTAACGTTCATGGGGCCGAACCTGGGGAGCACACAGAGCTGATGGCACAGCCAGATGGAGTTGGTAAACAGGGGTCAGAACACACAGGTGAATCCATGCTTTTGACAACAGCTTCCCCGGTGGCTTGCTCTGATTCTAAGAGGAGGCTGTGGTGAGAGCAAATCCTCACTCTGTTCCCATCCAGAATCTCACGCATGCTCCCCCAGGCCTCAAGCCCACCCCCCAGGCCTCACTTCTTCCCCCCCAAAACATCATCTTCTACTCTTTTTTGTCATTCTTTGCTTAGCCCTATCCATGGCATTGGTCTCTGGTGCCTAGTGCCCTCACTGGAAAGAACAGAATAGACATCCCCAGGGGCTCTGATGGAGCTGGGATTCCCATTCATGTAGCAAGGGGTGACTACTGGAGCAGCCTCATGAAGAGCTGAGGGCTGGATGAACAAGCAGGAACCCACACAGAAGAGGCTGGTGCTCTCTTATTTCCTCCCTCCCTCCATTGCGTCAGAAAAGTTGGTTATTGAAAAACTCTCATCAAAAATTTGATCACCAAGGGATTCTGTAGAAGCATCCTAGTGTCCAGATCCAGAGCAATCCTGAGCTGCCTCCTTCTCCAGGAAGCCTTCCTTGACCTCCCTTCTCCTGAATTCTAATGAAACGAAAACCCCGTGTACGCCTTCCCCCTCCTCTGTAAAGCCTACAGCCTGCTAAAGACAGAAACACGAATAACTCCATCCAGGGTTCTATTGCTGGCTGCCATTGATCTGGAACCTGTCAGCCACCATAGACCTTGCACCTGCAGACACAGTTGTGTAAGACATTGGGCAGCAGGCTCCCTGGAGCACAGCTTCCTACATCAGCTGCCTTAGGACCTAGACATGCATTCATCTCCAGTGAGGAGTAGGTGCTGCTACATCTGGCAGTGCTTTCTCACTCAGATGAACCCCCAGTTGCACCTGCCACTTAGGCAGGAACGTATTAGACACAACAAGTGATTATGTCATGGGCTCTGTGGAAAGGGGATCACAAGCTAGGAAAGTATGCTCCACTGGGGATAGATGGCCCTGCTGTCTGTGTTATTCTCATTCCTCTTGGCTACTGCTCATTTATGCTGAAAGCAGGTGGGTCTGGGTGCTCAGAGAGTCTATGCTAGAATCATCAGCAATCTGACTGGATATACCCCGGCCTGTTTCTGCAAAGATGGTGTAATTGGCTTTTATCAGGCTCTGAAATGGTGCTGCTTAATCTTTCTACAAGGAAAAAAACTCTGCTGTATGTAGTGGTCACACCTGAAGTCCCAACACTTGGGAGGCCGATGCTGAAGGACAGATGGATGCCAGCCTGGGCCACAGAGCAAGTCCATGTCTCAATGCTAGCAAATTAAGCCCTAGCAGAATAAAATAAGACGGACAGGCAGACAGGCAGGCAGACATGTAGACAGACGGGAAGGCAGACACACACACACTCCCTCAACTATTCAAAATTGACCTGTCATTTGCATTAAAATTGATTATATAAAAATAAGCAGTGGTTATAAACCTGTGTGAATATTCTCACAGATAGATAAGAAATTAAAATTATAGTAAGCCAACTGCTTCTCAGCCTTTGATCTAAGATCAAGTATAACACAAGTTAAAGCTGCCCTGTGCACGCCTGTAATCTTAGCACCTGGGCAGTGGAAGTAAGAGAACCAAGAACTCCAGGTCCATTCTGGGCTACACGAGACTCTATCCTAACAATAAATGAATTAACTTATAAAAGAATTGACTGGGGAAATGACACAATGTTAGACAATACCATACCCTCCCACAATGTGTAGAATAATTCCATGTGGTGATAATAAACTGCTTTTCTAATAGAAAAGCAGACCGACAGCAAAGAGGTGGTGTCTGTGAAATTAGCCTGCACATCTGCCCTATATTTTCCCAGCTCAATCTTCTGCAAGACCTTCCCCTTACAGTGTGCCTCAGCATCAGCTCATTCCAACATGTCTGTCTATCCATTCATCCATCCATCTTTCCTTCCTTCCAGCCTTTCTCAATGTTGTGGACGGAACCCGTGGCCTTATACATGCTAAGCAATTGTTGGACCACTGAGCCACATATGTCTTGTCAACACATGATTTAAAAGTTAAAATCTTGAGAAATTATAAACACAGATTCAAACCACAGAATCTCCCAAGAGCCCTCGATGGCGGTGGTTGCCGTGGAGATTTGGGGCATGTACAGGTTCGTAGTTTCCTTAACACACTAATGATTAGGAGTCCAAGAATGCATCCCTGAATTTTAGTTTGATAAACATCTCCATGAAGTCCCTTGCCAAAGGAAGACTGACTGAATCCCAGAACTGAAGAGAGTTGATGACGACTATCACAGAAGTGACTGGAAGGCAGGTGAGGCAAAGACACAGAGACCTAGAAACTAGACTGCTATGCTTTCTAGACCTAACATGGCTGCTGCTCCTCTCAGTGACCAGTACAGTACCCAAGCTCACTGTATCTCAGCTCTCAGGGTGATAGAGCCCTCCCAGACATAATTAACCATAGATGCTGACATAGATGGATAGGTCAAAGTATGTGTCCCAATTCCAGTCAAAAGGCAGCACCACTGAGAAGGGCTCAGAGGCCAAGGCTTGTCTCAGAAAGAAAGAGTGCTATAATCCATTGGTGATGCCTGCCGTGAGCACAGGACTCTCAGAAAGAGGTGGGACAGGTATTCTCCTTCTCTAGATTGCCAAAGAAGTCCTGATAGAATAACAGTTTGTATCTAAGTCAAAGATGACCTACAAGACTTCCCACTGTGCAAGTGTGTGTATGTGTGGGGGATGCTGTGACTTCAAACATTTAGCTTGCTTGAACAGGTAAAGCAAACCAAGTAACTTGAGTGTGGTGCTGGCAACTGTATCATCTGTAAACATTTGCTGCTTCCCAGTCATGGTTGTGTCTGTTCCTGTCAAGTAGGGAGGTTGCCAGAGATTTAGTGTTTTAAGAGAACTTGGGGAGGGGGCGCTGAAGAGTTGGCTCAGCATTTAGCAGCACTGGCTGCTCTTCCAGAGGACCTGGGTTCAATTCCCAGCACCCACATGGTGCTTCATAGCTATCTGTAACTCTAGTCCTAGTGGATATGACACCCCTTCTGGCCTCCATAGGTACTGGATTAATATGGTCACATACAAGCACTCACTCACATATATATAATAAAAATAAATAAGTCTTTTAAATGAGAGAAGCTGGAAACCGGGGTTTCCACACAATGTCTTCTGACTTTCAAATTCTGGCAACCAAATGCATTTTTGAGTTTGTGCTTATTACTATAAATGTAATCATCTTAACTGCCCTTAGTTTAATCTAACACCTTCATTTTATAATGGAAGATGAACCACTCAGAGAGGCAGGACTAGAGGACTCCTCATCCTCAAATTGCAGTCCAGCTCTTGGTCATACCTTAACTCTGTCCCCAGGGCTCAGTCTTACCTCTAACTGCTGAGTATACTTTGGTCAGGAGACCATTGTTCCAGAGGCCACTCCCAGGAAACTGAACTCAGGGTGCACCACCAACCCCAGATCCCTCCACAGGACCAGGAGAGGCCCAGCATGGAGACCATACCTGTGTTCCACTCGTGCCCACAGGTGGCCCAGGGGAGCTCAGTGGTGAAGCAATTGCTTAGGTAGAAGATGGCCCATGCCAGGATGATGATGTAGTAGACATTGAGGTGTGCCTCGATCACCTGTGTTGCGTAGCCAATGCCTGTGAGGAGCAACGGAAAAGAGCAGCTGGGGTCTCTGTCCTTTGAAACAGCTTTCAACAGCTTCTGGCAACTTGGCATCAATGAGGCAAACTTTGCTTTGCTCATGAAATCAACGCTTACCTTCGAATAAAGGGCAGACTCTCCTCCAGCACGTGATTCCACCCTCACTCGTGAACTGCCCTAGGGCCGTTTCCAGGAAGAAGACAGGGATTCCACAGCAGATAAAAAACACCACGTACGGAATCAGGAAGGCCCCTGTGAGGGTGCAGAGGGGTGGTTATGGAAACTGCCCTGTCTTCTCCACTGGCACCCGTCCTAGTTAGTGGGCATCTACCCCAGGGTGGCACACAGTTCTCTTCCAGCTGGAATTCCAATTTGGCTGGAAAGGCCAGAGCCAGAAAGCACAGGATGGGACTTCGTGCCCTCTGCCACCTTTTACCTTAAGCAAGTCTCCCGCCTATCTCTGGGCCTCGACTGTACAATGAGTTTTAATAATTAATGCCATTGACCTTTTCTCAGAATGTCTGTGTGACTAAAATAAGAGTGTTTGGGGAAAAAAGTGTTTTGTTGATTAATTCGGTGTGTGTGTGTGTGTGTGAGTGTGCGCGCGCACGCGCAAGAGAAATAGAGGTAGAGAGAGAGACTTACTTTCTGTGTGTGCACACATGTTTGCGCACATATATAGAGAGACTACAGGTCAATGTCTTCCTCTATAACCTTGACCCCATGTTTGATACAGGGTCTCACAATGAACCTGGGGCTCACTGATTCAGCAAGGTTGGCTGGCCAGTGAGCTCCAGGTATCCTCCTGTCACCTGCTAAAATGGCAGGTGTGTACTACCACACCTGACTTTTTATGTGGGTGCTGAGGATTCAAACCCAACCTTCATGCCTGAAAAGAAAACAGTGTACCAACTGAGCCATCTCTCCAGCCCCCATTCCACCCTCCAGCACAGATTAAGCTCATCCCCATCCTATGTGGTGTTCCCTTCTCAATTCCAAACTAATCTCAAGGGAGTAAGTGAAGGAGACAACCCCTCATTATTTTCTTATAGAACCCCTGAAAAGATTTTTCTCAAGAAGAAGGAGGAGGAGAGGGAGGCAGAGGCGGAGGAGGAGGAGGAGGAGGAGGAGGAGGAGGAGGAGGAGGAGGAGAAGAAGAAGAAGAAGAAGAAGAAGAAGAAGAAGAAGAAGAAGAAGAAGAAGAAGAAGACAACTTTTCAGAGAATCATACAATGAGAAGCACCAGGCATCAAAGGGTTAAATGTCCCTGCACATATGACTCAGGTATGGATCTGTGCCCTAAAAAGTTTGTAGCAAGAATCCTCCTTCAAAGCTGGCTAGGGTCAGCCTGGGTAAGGACTGCACTAAACACAATACCCATGGCCTGGGCCTTTCTACAAAATAAATGAAATGAAGTTAGCCTTGCTCCTAGGCACAGATGGGGAAGCTCCACCCCCAAACCCTTCATGTTCTTTCTCCCATCTAATACCAAAGCATGAAAACACAGTATTCTCCACCTGATGTTACAAATGGAGGCTTTACCTGAAATTGCTTTTGCTAAATGAAGCCTCTTTAACCACCGGATTAACAGCAGCAACCTTGATCAATCCTGATAGTGTGGATTGATCTGCTGCTAGGCTTTGAAAGGGTTTTAAATCTTTTCTGGGCAAGAAACTAATTTAAGATTGTACCCTGATACTTTCGATTGTTGTGGGAATCTACCAGTCTGGCCTGTGGATGTGTTATTTTTAGAGGAAACCACAGCCCAGCTAGATTGAAGGCAGAAACTTGTACGGCAGGGTAAGCGGCGTCTGAGGCCTCGCTTCAAATCTATTTGATTAAAAAGCTGAAGTGGCTCCCTTAAGAGCTTGTAATTCACCTGTGAGCCTCCATGAACCCACCAGATGACATTAGGGGGAAAGCCAGCTGGCCTGTGTATTCACAAAGCTAGTACCGTAATTCTTAAAATAACTAAGTTGGCCAAGCCAGGGTGTCTGCACGGATGGAGGCTTTTGGCAAATCAAAGAGCGAACAGCCAACAATGAGTCACGTTTCAACTTTACCCAGTACAACCTTACAAACAATTTGTAACAGAATGTCTGATTTACCCAGTCTATCTCCATTTTCTACTTTGCAGCATGCTTCTTGTTTAGGCCTAACATTCCCTAGATGAATAAAGATGTTAAAGTAGTTTCTTTCCCAAACTACCCTGAAGGTACAGCTTTTCCTAAGTACACATGGAAGCTTCTAAAGGCTACGTCCCACAGCGAGGCAGGGCCTGCCTGAGGGCACAGGGTGCATTTTGGGTCTCCAAGTCTGCAGCCAGCTGTCTCCCCTTGCCAAGCCACGGACACCACTTCATTACCAGTGCAGGGCAGGCCTGGAGCAGCCTGTGCCTTCAGGGTGAATGTCCCCAAAGAAAGGGCCTGAGCCAGGCAGTGTGGTTCGCAGGCCCCTTTTAGCCATTTGTACAGGAAACTCTGCACTGTCCCTGCCAACCAACTTCTCTGTCACTTTTTAGGGTTGGAAATTTTTTCTTGAAGATCAGGGGTAGCAGAGAGAGGAGGGGAAATGTCAACACAGGCCTTTTCTGAGAGGAACCGTGTCACCACAGGTTTTAATAGGACCCCTTACTATTCTGCCATCCTACTGTGATAGGACAGGTGTGGGAGTTTGGGGGAATGTCGGGGGAATCTGGGTCCCATTCTGAGCTGGAAGAACTGAGGACCACAGCTTCAGTTCTTCCCAATGGCACTCTGTGATGCTGCTGTTGGAAGGGACACTGGTCTTCTCCCGTCTCACACACACCAGCATGGTTGCAGTTATTGTGGGTGAGTCTGAGCCCAGTAAAAGAAACTGCTTGGTGCCAGTTTTTCCTCCAGAGAGGCCTAAAATACTTTCCCTAGAAAGGGCCTGAAGAGCAAATTTAAAACACTATAGAGGGGAGCATACAGCAAAGCCTGTCCAAAGTTCTCTCCCCAGGAGTCAGCTCTATTCTGCAGAAAAAGCCCTTGGAGTCTGAATCTCAACCTCAGCAATAATAAAATGGAGAGCTTCTTAGACGCTTAGTCCCAATCATCTTAGAGATCCATAAAAGCACTGCCTTCCAAGGTGACTGTGAGGCAATTTTAAAAATTACAAGACATAGCTAACGCTGGGCCCCTGCTCCTGGCACTTCGGCGACCTCTCTAAAAGATTGCTCAGATCAGTCTTTTCCTGTGAGGACAGGGCGCCTCCGAGGCTAAAAAACAGGTTTCTGCCTAAAAGGCCAGCTAGAGTTGCCTGAAAGCAGAGCTCCTGGACCAGGTCTGTCCCTCACGCAGGTGACAGATGCTGCTCTGGTGGCAGGTGGCAGGTGGTGGCGCGCTCAGGTGCGAAGCGGGCTCCGTGCACGCAGGCGCAGAGAAACAGGTGGGCCCCGTGCAGTCCCTCAGCTCCTGGGGACTGGGGGGAGGGGGAGGATCAGGGCCTTGCACGAGAGGTGTCACCCCACCCCAGGTGTCACTCCGCGTCCCAGCTGTCCCGCCGCGCTCACCTCCACCGTTCTTGTAGCACAGGTAGGGGAAGCGCCACACGTTGCCCAGCCCGATGATCTCTCCCGCTACGCTCAACACGAACTCCACCTTGTTGTTCCAGTGGCCGCGCTCGTGGACAGCCTTGTCGCGCGCCTCGCGCGTCCCCGCCGCGCCCCCGCCGCCGCCGCCCAGCGCTTCGGACCCCCGCGCCTCCTCGGCCGCTTTCCCGTTGCCCAGGGGCAGCGCTTGCTCCGCAGTCATGGCCGCCCTGCCGCCTCGTGCGCCGGCCCCGGCTCTGCGCCGCCGCCCCGGGGCCCGGGCTTTTGAGAGGCTCGAGCGGCGGGCGGGGGAGCCTGGGGGTGGAGCCGAGGGAGCCGCCCCGGCCGGACCGCAAGAGACCCGGACGCGATGCCCAGGCCACCTCCTGCCCACTTGAACCCCGGAGTGGGAGAGGTGCTGCAAATCCCGTGACTTGACTATGTGCGCCCAGCGCCTCCTTTAATACCTTAACACACACCTGGCTAACTCAGGGCACAAGGTTTGTCCTGCAGCCTGACTCACTCTGAGTGCAGGTAACAGCAAAGTCCTCTATCCAGGTCCAAGTGGGCTATGAGTGAGGCACCTGGACTTCTATCCCCTCTCTATGACCTTTCAAAGCTTGGCCCTCAATTTTCCCGTCTCTACTTAGAGGTAGATGGGCAGTTCTAACTTTTGAAGGGCGAACAGCTGTGTGGGTAAGGTTCAATTGCAGGGGCCTGGTGAGAGCATGACCAGGGGCATGAGATGGAAAATCTGCTTGAAGCTTCCAGGTGATGGTAGCTGGGCCTTAACCCCAACCCCATGCCCGGTACCCTCTACCCTAGAGGTCTCATTCCACCGGTGCCCCCACTCTACACACATGTGAGTCTCCACAGTATGGAAATGAGTACCGGCATCCAGAGGCAGAAGCAGGCTCTATGCAGAAATCTAAGCTGAATATCTGCTTCACTTACGTGAGTTGTGTGATTTGGGCCAGGTTCCTGATACCGCAGTTTCTCAGTTTGCTGATCTGCAAAAGGTGCTTGCAACATGGCCTTCTTAGGTTTGTATTGTTTGTTGGTTGGTTTGTTTGGGTGAACGGTCAAATGACAAGATGCTGATAACTTTCTCCTACAGTAGAAACTGTCAATGACCATGCACCATGCAGTATGCAGACACACATCTGGTTCAATATTTTCTTCCACTCAGTTGTACAGACAGCATACAATATCCTATGGTAATGGCAGAGAACTTTGCAAAATATGCTGTACAACATGCACTTAGAAAGCATTTGTAGATAATAAGGCCAAGGGTATAGCTAAGTAAAATAGTACTTGCTGATTATGTGCCGAGCCCTGGATTTCACCCCCAGGACCAAGCAGAAGTGGGGGGTATGGCTAGAAATGGAGTTTGCATGACACTTGTGAGTTGACAGCTGGCCCCTGCCTGTGGTGCCGCCGACGGTGGAACCTTTAAGAGGTGGAGCCTTAAAGGAGGGTCTTCAGGTTATTGGGGGCATGTGTTTGCCAGGAAGGTGGGAGCCCACCATCCTCAGGTTCATCTTTCCTGCCATCCTGAGGTAAGCCTTCGATGCCCCATGACACACGTTAGCCTGAGTTCAGAGCTCAGGGGCCTCTAGGAGCCAGTGCCAAGCCACATTGTGAGCTGGTTCTCTGAGCTATTTGTTACAGCACTGAAAAGATGACTGGCTGACAGAAGGAGAAAGGAGAGGCTGACACCACTGCAGATATGGGCAGGTCCATGAACCTTGCATATCCCCAGAGCAGACTCCCTGGGTTGCCTGGATCCCTCTGGTCCTGAGGGCTCCTGAGTTCCCTGCCCTGTGGCCCTTAGACACAACCTAGATGCCCTTCCCCCTGGTTCACAACATTTCTTAAGAGTAAGTGACGTGCTGGATTAGTCTCTGAGAACCAGGCTGCAAATCCTGGTTTTTAGGCTTCACCCATTGCCTGCCCAAGCAATATGTGGATTCCCCCCTCCCTGAAGTTCCCACTCACCTGTTTTTACACCACCACCTCCTTACCCCCACAGTCCTGATTGCTTGTTCTGATCTGCTCTTTGCCAGGCCTCAAGCCACTGATCTAAATGCTGATGGTTCCCATACCCCTCTGTCCAGGTATTAGGAAGCTAAGTTCCTGCAGGTTGCTCAGAGGAAGGTCTGACTTCATGCCTAGTCTCCGCTGGCTGTGATTTTTGTCAGTTGGACACAAGCCAGGGTCATTTGGGAAGGGACAACTTCAAGTGAGATGTTATCTCCAGCAGAATGCTCTGTGGGCAAACCTCTAGTACATTTTCTTCATTTATGATTGAGGTGGGAAGGTCTGGCTCACTGTGCCACTCCTGGGCTGGTGGCCCTGGGTTGGATAAGAAAGCAGACTGAGTAAGCTCTGTGGCTTCTGCTTTAGCTCCTGTCTCCAGGTTTCTGCCTTGAGTTCCTACCCAGCTTCCCTCAGCGAAGGACAGCAAACTGCACGATAAAATGCAACCTTTCCTGCCCATGGTACACTGTCATGGCATTTACCACAGCAACAGAAACCCAAACTAAGATAAAGGTTCTGTACCTTTGAACTGTCACCCCATTGCTTCAGGTTCCATCTGTCAAATAGGTTCACATTCCTCCTTACCTCGGAGTGACTTGAGGATGACAGGCCTTGGCTTGTTTCTGAACAGTTGAGAAACAGTTTCTGAACAGTGAGGAGGAAGAGGAGGAAGAGGAAGGCCACAGTGTCTTATTCTTGCTGATAGTCTTCAATGGCTCTTCTTTTCCTACCAGAGAAATTAATCGGTTGACCTTGACACCAACTTTTCTAGCCTTCTGATATTTCATAATTCCCTTTTAAATCAAAGCTAAGTTTCTCACATGCCAAGACCAATATGTCCTTTCTCTCTGGCGATCACTGGTACTTTGTGGAAAATAGCAGTTAAGCCAGGAATCCATTTCAACTCAACTCTTTGCATCCAGTAGCGTGTGATAACTAGGATTCAATCTGTTCTCTGAACAACAGCATCCAAAGTTAGGGATTTATTCCATCGTCTTCATGCTGGAAGATGAGCTTGTTACCCTAGGGCCCTGGGAAAGTGCCTTCAAAACTAAAGAAGTGAAACACGTCCCATCCTGTGGAGCTCAGCAGGGTTAGCTGCAGGGACTGAGTTCTCTGAGCCCATCCCTTTTTCATCACTGTGACAAAATATCCATCCAGAGCAATTTATTTTGGCTCACATTTTGAAGGTACAATCCTCCATGGTAGGGAAATCATGAAGGCAGAGTGTGAGGCAAAACTAGCCACATGGCAAGTGAAGTCAGGAAGCGGAGAGATGGGGCTGGTGCTCAGCTTGATTTATCCTTATTGTTTCATCAGGACTCACAGATAAGAAGGCCTTTCTGTCCTAGACTGGTTCAGAGAACTCCTCACAGGGAGGCTCGGGGGCTTGGCTCCTGGGTGCTTCTAGATCCTGGTGAATTGACCAGTCAACATTAGCTATCACTGCTGTCATGCAGTGTGGCACAAGATGTGCCTTTCAGCAGCGGGAGAAGGGGGCAGGGAGAATGACAAGAGAGTGTAATGGCATGGTAAAATATTACTGTTAACACAGAGTCAGGAGAGGACTGGAGAACAATAGAGAGGCTACCTACATCACTAGATTTAGTCAGGGTGGGTGTGGTTGGTATCTTAGGAGAGGTGTGAGAGGGGGAAAGGGGATTGATAATAAGAGACTCCTGTCCATGAGGGCTTGGGTTTGAAGAGGCATGGAGAAGTACAAGACACCTCTGTGTTCACACACTGCAGAATCCCATTTGGGGAGTGCTAATGTTGCCCCAACTTCTACCTATGCTCACAGCTCCCTACCTTAAGAACTGAGAATCCAGGATCCTTGGGAAATGAGCAGGACTTGAATGTGTATGCAGCTGTGAAGCTAAGAGCTACAGGACCAAAGAGATATGGCAGCAAAGATTCTGAAACCAGAGTGACCTTCCTACACTCACCGACAGGATAATCTGCATGAGGAGATGCAAATGTGGACTCTGGGTTGTCATCAATGATGCAGAGATCTCCTAAGGCAACTTCTCAGCCTCAAGAGTCTGGGATAGAATTTCCCAAGCACACAGTCTAAGCTCACGGTTTTCTGTAAAACCCTGTTTCACTGACACCAGCACAGTTTTCCTAAGATATTTGCATTAGGAGCTCCATTTTCTCTCCCTTCCCTGTAGTCATAGAATTTTCCAGATGTCTTTGCAAAAGCCTTGCAGCAGAAGGATTCCACCACGGGCTTCCTTTGACGCTGGTTCTAAGCTCCACTACCTTCCCTTTCTATCAGTGGCATGGGAACTGGCTTCCTCCTTGGTCAGGAGGCTCAGGAAGAAACAAGTCCCATTCTAACTGAATTGTCCAAGACAAATCCAGACCTAAGAGAGGGCCCATCCCACCATCATCCCAAAGCTACAATCAAACTCAGGTTAGATCCCAACTACCAGCAACCTAATCTGTCAGCGTCTAACCTCATGACTTACAACCTTAGAATAGTCAGTGAGCTGTTCTGAGCCGCCAAGTATTAGGTTAGCTCGTGTACTTCTTAGATGTCCCACTTTGCCCAAGAGATACAAGTCATCATTACAAGTCCAGCCTAATTCTCTCTTCTTCACATATCATTAAGCTCTTGGTGTACTCTCTGGATTCCAGGCAGCGTTCAGAGGGAAGCTTTGCTCTGTAGACTTCATGCATCACATTTTGGGTGTGACCTGGCCAGGTAACTAGGGAAACACTTGTTCCTTTGCTGCTGTCTGTCCTGGTTCAGTGAGCCATTCTTACAGTTGACCCAGAATAAAGATGGAAGGATGGACCGGTTTTCCATGTATTGTCTCCATCCTCTGCCCCTTGGTAATTTAATGTTTATTACATGTGCTTACCTTATGCCACCTCACCTAGGATAGCCTTCTGGAAGAAGAATATGCTAAAAATGACCTGGATTTCTAATTAGATGAATGACTGTGTATGGGTGGTGATTCTGTTTTTTTTGTACCATAGTGGAATGAATTGATGGTCCTGCCTCATCACCTCCTCCTGATCTTGTTCCCCATCCTTGCTCGTGCCATGGCCCTATAGTGGGCACACTTCTCTGGACCTTTACTTCTGCCTTGGTAAATGTGGCTTTACTGTGGCATCTGATAATGCTACCATGTTAAGAACTTGCCTGGTAGCTGCTGCTCTTCAGCTTGGGTTCCAGAAGGAGGTCATAGAGCAGACACACCTGAGCCAAACTACAAGTCCAAGCCAACTGCATCACAAGATGATGAGCCATGCTCACTGTCATGTACCAGTGTTACACAGCAAAAGATAGCTAATACACCCCAGGCTGTGCATGTGCTGTCACATACACCTCTGTGCTGCTGCATGCACACAGCACTAAGGGATCGAAAGCATGGCATTATTTTCTGTGGAGGAAGAAATTGTGGGTCAAAAAGGTTGAATGACTTACTCAGAATCACACAGCTCTCCTCTCTAACATGTGCTTTAAGTTTGAAGTCTGGCCTCAGCCATGGGCTAGGCAGTGGCTTTAACCTTGTGAACTTGTTACTGATAGAAGTGGTTGGGGGTGTAAAGACACTGCTCATGTCCTCCTCATCTAAAGGGGACAAGCCTGTTTGATCTAGTTCAGAGCTCAGTTATTGTGCCCTAGATGGAGCACCCTTGGAGGAGCCTCCCATATTGACTCTATGTGGGAGCATGGTGTTTAAATTCCAAGTCTGAGCACTTTTGCCTACAAGAGCAAGCCTTCTGGAGCTGTCCAGCACCTGTGTGTGTAAGCACACAGGGTTCCTTTTGGACTGAGAATTTCCCAGTTTACACCTGTTCTCTTCTGTGAGTGACACACTGGGGACATTTGCATTTACCTGAGGTAAGGCTTCTGAGGACATAGCAACTGTCACACAGGATATACTGTCCCCTGCAATGGCCCCTGAAGTTACACAGCAGGATGACTGTGAGCCTCTTAGGACAAGTCACATCTCACCCCAGGGTTCAGTTGATAAAATGCCATGTTCCTTCTTGTCAAATTTGCTCACATACTTCCTTCTGATGACATGTCCTGTGGCCTCAGATACATAGTGCCTTCTCTCTGTGCTCTGTTCAATGTCTGAAGCCACAGATAGTTCTGAATCCTACATGTAGGGTTTCATACCTCAAATAAAGTTCAACTTATAAAGTGGTCCCAGAAAGAGATGAACAATAATAAAATAACAAAAATAAAATAATAAAAATCAAAGTTTTAGCTACAAGAAAAATTCCTTAAAATGTAGACTTTAAAAGTGGTGGTACACTCCTTTAATCCCAGCACTCAGGAGAAAGAAGTAGAATAGATCTCTGTAAGTCCATGGCTAGCCTGGTCTACATAGTAGCCCCCTACAATAAATAAGTAGATAAAACTTAGGACTTATTTCTACAATTTTCCATTTAATATTATCAGACCATGGTTGACTGTACCTAACTGGAACAGGTAATTGGACTGATAACCCCCTGTGTCCAGGTGCTCAAATATGTCTTTCTTAGAGGGCAATGTGGGTCAGGAATGGAATGACTGTCCAGTGTCACATGGCCCCAAACTATTATTCTCTGGTTCATAGTACGAGGCAGTAAGTTCAGATGTGAACCTTTTGTTGGGCTGGCCGGCATCACTTTACTAGGGAGTCAGGGACATAAGTTACAGGTAGGCAAGCATTTCATCATTCTAGTCTTTCAGGGGAACCTCTTCCCACAGGGAAGGGACGATGTTTGGTGGCCATAGCACTCCTAGGAATTATAGTGTTATTGTGTGTGGTCTAGAGCTCATGCCAACCCTGCCTCATACACACACGCAAGTCCCCACACCCGTAGTCAGCCTCCAGTGCAGCTCTCTCCTGTCTCAGCTTCCTCATAAGTCAGTAGTAGGTGATGATGATTGGTGAAGGTCAGCCCTCCTCCAGCCCTCCGTGGGGTACCCCCATGTAAAGTACAGCCAGAGGCTGAATCAACTCCATGTAAAGTGCAGAGTCTGGGGGCAGAGTCCTCCAAAGGCATAGCAGGTCTCTTCAGAGCCCTGGGTTTGCTCCAACTCCCTGAGGTTGAACACACTTACAATCCTCTGTCCTTGGAGCAGTTTATGCCTGGAGGCTAATTCCTCTGATATCAGGGGAATGTTAACCCTCCCTGAGGTAGTTAGACTGATGGATTGCTGAGCCAGTATTTTACAAATTTGTCCTATCGAGCTCCTTGAATATTTTTTTGTTATCCATATACTAACTCCTCCAGTCATCTCTAGTATTTTCTGCAAGTACTTTTGAGCAGCTTTATTGTTATTTATCCCACATGTTTTGCTGCCCATCCACTTAAAGTAGACCACGTAGATGACCAGCCATGAGATAAGCCATTCCCAAACAATTTCTCCACTCCTTCCTCACAAAGGGATGCTGTTCCTTCGCCGCCACTCCTCGTGCCTCTCAGCCCTAGACTATTCTATCTTCTGTCTTTGTGGTTTCACTTATTCTAAGCATTTGCATGACTACAGGTGTAAAGCACACAGCCTTTCCCATCCAATTCCTTTCCTGTAACAGTCCTTTCGAGATTCATCTGCATCAGGGTCGGTTACCCTTTCCTTGGCTGCATCATGTCTCACTGGATTTTATTTGTTCATCGGTGAAAATTTGGTTTACTTGCAGGTTGGGGCTGTTTGCTTCTGAGCTTTTCTATACAAATCTTTTTGTGCAGACATATGTTCTCATTTCTTTTGGGTATAGCTTTGGGAATGAATTGCTAGGTCATAGGCAATTGTTTAACCTTTTTCGGGGTGCTGGTAGCCTTTATTATTTTCCTGAAGCAGCTGGATTGTTGGACCTCTCCCCCTGCTGTGCATGTGGAACCAGCTGCAGCACATCCTGGCCAACATCTGTTAATGTCTGTAATTAGAAAAAAATATATAACTACTCCCACTGGTGCAGAGTAGTTGGCTGTCTTTGGTTTCCTTTCTCTTTCCTCATTTTACAGGATTCAATTTTGAGGTAGGGCTCTGCTGTGTAGCTCATGCTTACTTAGAACTTGCTATGTAGCTCAGGCTGGCCTCAAACTTGACGTTCTCTTTCATCTGCCTTCTAAGTATTGGAATTACATATATATCCCACCATGCCCAGTTCCTTATTTATTCTAAAAGGAGACCACCTTGTAACATGAACTGGCTGTATTATTTGCTGTGATAGAAAGCAGTCTATAAATAATAGAAGCACAGGTTAGCCATCTATGATCTAAAAGTTTAAAACCCGTAATATTCCCTAATCCAAAACTGTCAGGAGCTGACATAATGCAGCAGTAGAGACTATACCCAAGAGAGCTCATAATATATGCTCACTGTGAGTGTATGACCCTGTGGTATACTGAGTGTGAGTGTGAGTGTGTGTGTGTGTGTGTGTGTGTGTGTGTGTGTAGACCAAACGTCAACCAGGTGTCATCTTCAGGACCCATCTACCTTGTTTTGTGAGTCAGCGTCTCTCACTGGTCTGGAGCTCACAAACTAGGCTCCACAGTCTGGGTCAGTCTCTCCCAGCACTGGCATTGAAACTATCTGCTTTCACACTCGTCTTTTCACATGGATTCTAAGGATCAAATACAAGTTTTTATGCCTACACATGCAAGTACTTTATTGTCTGAGTCATTTCTCCAAACCACATGTCATTCTCCATACCAATTTCTCTCTCTCACACACACACACACACACACACACACACACACACATCTAAAACACCCTGGTAGCAAGTATTTTGGACTGTGTTGAGCCAGCACCTGTCTGTGTGCTGCATGCTCTGATTGATGTTTCCTGTATTTTAGAAAACGGCAATCTAATCCACACAGCGGTGTTAGCAATGTGTGGCACACAGATGGCACCTAATAAATGTCAAGCTGTCATTTTGTTATTTGTGACAAACACATAAAAGTATGGGCTTGTATTTAATTGGCCTGTCCTTGGAGAAAATCAGGTGCAAGTGGAGATCAAGAAAATCCTTACAAAAGAAAGGGGGTGCAGCTGGGTATAGTTCAGAGGGAGCAGGAGACCTTGGCTTCATCCCTGGCATAGGGGGGTAGGGAAGAGGGGGGATCCAGCTGGTTGGAAATGGACATCTGTACTGGTTGTTCTTTGTCAAGTTGACACAAACCTATCTGGGAAGAGGGAATCTTAATTGAGAAAATGCCTCCTATGCATGTAGGCGTCTAGAGGGCATTTTCTTGATTAATGATTGACGTGGGAGGGTCCCGCCCACTGTGGGTGGTGTTATCCCTGAGCATGTGGTCCTGTGTGGCATAAGAAGGCAAGCTGAGCAAGCCATAAGTATCAAGCCAATAATCATCCCTTCCCTACGACCTCTGCTTCAGGCCTCCTTGTCCCTGCTTGAGTTCCTGCCTTGACTTCCCTGGATGACCAACACCCACTGTAAGCTGAAATAAACCCTTTCCTCCCCAAATCTCTTATGTCATGGTGTTTGCTCACAGCAGTAGAAACCCTAAGAAACCATCTTAGAGAAATTAAAGCTGTCGGTGTATGCACAACAGAATTCACCAAGTAGAATTAAATATAAAATTTGAGGTCAATGTTTGGGTGGCAGATGTCGAGCCTAGGCCTTCAGTCTTTCTTTGTTTTTATGTGTAAAGTCCTCAAGCTTATCCAAAGCTGTGATGCCCCGGCTGGCCTTCGCTGCTGTCCCTCAGCTGCTCGTGATGCTGCAGCTCTTACACTTGGAAGGGCAGCACGGGAAAGGACTCGTGACCTAGTAGCTGGCATCAGAGCGCAGGGTCAGAAACCTCTCCATGTTCACCAGATCCTAGGTGACACTGGGACTCAGGCCCCTTCATGCCTCCTCCATTTTCCTGCTGAGAGTTCTTCATGTTACCTCCTCTGTGTCACAGGTGCCCATAAACACTCACTTGGTAGATAGGTTACATAGTTGAAATGGGGTCCACACCACTGCTAGCTCATTAGAGATACAGACTCAGGGGCCCTATCCTGAGCTTGCTCTGTCAGGACCTGCATTTTGAGATGCCCAGGCATTTCAAGCACATGCTAGCATTTCAGAAAACCAGACACCACCAAACGCCCTCCCCCAGGCTCTGCTAAGTGCTGAGCATACCCAACTGAAGAGCTCCCCACTTCTGCCCCCCAAGAAGGCTGTGCAGTCAGGGAGACAGATGAGAAGCCAAAGATTCCATCCAGACCTTCTACTGACCTTGGGGTTTTCTTCTGATTGAGAAAATAACTGCTTTATTGATTTTTCTAAAAGCAAATTGCTTTGGGCTCCACGGTAGGCTGCCATGGGTGGCCAGGTCTGACAAGCGTGCTGTCCCTTTCCTGTTTGTCATCTTCCGGTCCTTTGGGAAACACCTCTTCCACTTGGTTTCCAAGCCTCTTCACTGGGTTATGACAGACAATCAATACATACTTCTAGGCACTGATGAGTTTAAAGAAAAGTATACACCTGTGAGTCCTCACCACAAACATGCCACCATTTGCCTGATGACGGTCATGGTGATCATGATAGTGGTGGTGATGGTGAATGACAGTCTTAATGGTGGTGCTAATGATAGTGTGGTTCAGTGACAATGATGGTGATGACAAGGATGGTAAGGATGGTGGTGGTGACGACAATGATGTCAGTGGTGACTGAAAACACTCAATGTAACATTTACCATCTTAGCAGGTTTCTGAGTCTCGTGTTCTTGTGTGCAGTGCAGTGGTGCTGGCTGCAGGCTTTGCGCTGTGTCTCTCTGGGGTTTCCTCATCTTGCAGAACTGAAACTACATCTTTGACTAGCACTTGTCTCACCACTGTGGCGAAATCCCTGGCAGGAGCAGCGTGAAAGAGGAAGGATTTATTTTGGTTATGGTTCTGTAAGCAGAGTCCATCATAGCAGAGAAGGCTTGAAGGGGGTGTCATGGAAGGGAAGGCACAGCAGGGACATATCATGGTGGGAACAGCATTGTGGGACTGGCACAGTGGAGATGGCTTGGCTGCGATAGTGTGGTAGGAATGTCCTGGTGGGGCAGCTTCATGGTAGCAGAATGCTTGGATGTTTTCTCACTTAACAGTAAAAGGAAGCAGAGTCTGGAGTAGAAGCGGGGCCAGGCTGTATGTCTCCCCCACAGTTTCACTAGTGATCCCTCCTGCCCCAAAGGTTCCAGTCTTCCAAAGCATTGCTAGCTCAGAACCAGGCATTCACTCACATGAGGTACATTCCATGCTCCAGCTTGACTACTGTGTTTCTTCCTCCCAGCCTGCTGTATCTGCTTCCATGAGTTTAACTACTTTTGGGTTCCTAATATACATATCATTTCATATTCGCCCCTCGTATCTGGTCTACTTCATTTCACATAATATTCTCCAGGTTCGTGCATGTTGACACAAATAGCAGCCCTCCTATAATTTTATGAGTGTTGGGTGATTGTCCATTTCATAAATAGACCACATTTCACATTAGTCCACTGAGAGATATTTGCTTTATCTCAGCTGTCATGAACAATGACGTGGTAGGAGTGGAGATAAATGGTCAAGATCCTGCTTTCAGTTCCTTGGAGGTTGGTGGGAGCTGTGGGAGCTGTAGTTTTAGAGATGCTTCAGTGTTGTTCTCTAGAGCGGCGATCCAGTTCCCGTCCCCATGCACACTGCTCAGGGCTCTGCTTCCACATCCTTGCCAACACGCTCGATCTTTGTTACCAATTTCCTTAATTGGTTTGCTTTGTATTTCTGCAAAGATTAGTCATGGTGAACTCCCTTGTGTCTGTTCGTCTCTTTGGATAAATATCTATTCTGTTCCTCTGTTTTTTTTTTTTTTTTTTTTAGCTGGATTGGGCTAGTTTTGTTTTGATGGCTAAGTTGTAGGAGATTTTTGAGACAGGGTTTTTTGTTTGGAGACAAGATCTCTCCCTAGAGCCCTGGCTGGTCTGGAACTTGGCATCTGTTTTCCAACTCTCGGACTTTCAGATCTGTACTACCTTGCCCGGTTGAGTCCTCTGTATATCTAGAACAAGAAACAGGTTTATTAGATGCAAAATGCAAGGCTTGTAATTTGTCTTGTTCCATGGGTTGGTTTTCTAATCACCAGTGGTTTCCTTTGCTGTACTGCAGGGCTCTGATGGGATACAAATTATCTCCCACATGTAGCCCTTTGCCCCAGACACTGGCTCATGGGTCAGTTGCTTACCCCACTAGGCTATATCCACTCTGGACATACCTTTACCCACAATGCACTTATCCTTCATTGTTGCTTATTGTTCACACAGAGAAGAAGGTTACCTTGGCTCTGTCCTTTCACAGACGTTTTCCAATGCACTACAAGATCTAGAAGGACCACAGCTACGCTAAGTGCTCTTATGGGTCCTAAACGAGGTTGCTGGCTTGGCATGGTGGGAGCCACAAAGTGGGTGAGGAGCAAACTTTGCTTCAGCAGCTCCACAATGTTACCAGACCCCTGTGGCATGGGTGTGGCTTTATTCTCACACTCCATCGGAGAAGCAGGAAGCCCAGAGAAGGCACCCAGGCTAAGGAAGACACCCAGGAACAATTGGGTCAAAAAGAACTGAAAGTAGCCTCGTTTCAGGGGCTATGCTCTCATGTCTTTACTGTGTTATCCTTGGAGATGGCAATGTGGCTCCAGGCCAGCAAGGTGGACCTGTAACAGGGTGAACCTTTCTGGAGGAAACAGCACCCAAGCTGGTTCTCTGGCCTCCATATGCATGCATGCAAGTGTATACACACACACACACACACTCACACAAACACACATAGACACACATACATATATACAAATAATGCAGATGTCTCTTAAAACCTTTTACCCCCAAATATATCAGTTTATATATATATAAAGTTTTTCTATGCCATTGCTAATTTTTTCCAATTTGCATTTGGATTTTTTTAATTGATCTATAAAATATCATTATTTTTAATTCATTCTTTTTTATTTTTAATTATGGTATGTGTGTATTGTGGGTATTTGCATGTGTGTGCAAGTGCCTGTGGAGACAGGAGGGGGTGTCAATCTCTTGGAGCTGGAGTTACTATAGTTAGGAGCCTCCTGATGTGGGTACAAGGGTCCAAACTCAGATCCTCTGTAAGAGCAGCAAACACTCTTAACTGCTGAGTCATCTCTCCAGCCCCTAGTATTGTATGCTAACTTTGTATCTTGTAAACTTTCTAAATTCACTTATTGGTTCCTGTGTGTGTGTGTGTGTGTGTGTGTTTGGTTGTAGCTATCTTAAGAGTTTTCTGTGTAGACTAAGGCTACCTGCTAGTAAAGTCAGTTCTTGAATCCTGTGCTCCCTTTCAAGCCATCTGCCTCTTCTTTCTTCTCCTTGCTTTATCTTGGGGGAAAAGCAACTCAGCCTTTCTCCCTTGACTGCCATGATGACCATGGGCTTTTATCGGTGCTTAGCCAATCAAGAACACCCCCTCTATATCTAGCTTGCCTAGAGTTTCGGCCGTAAATGACCAATGGCTTCTGCAAATGCTTCTTTTAGCCTGAGTGTGTGTACTAATGGGATGTTGCATGCTTACACTGTTCGATTTACAGGTATAGTGAATTTAATGATTTTTTTTTTTTTTTTTTAAGACGTAGAGCCCACCTTGCGGGCCTGGAACAGGCTCCACCTGGCCACGGTCTTCCTCTGTGAGGTAGCTGTGAGTTACTGAAACGTTTTATTTTTATATCAATGCCTATGAAAAACCATGGTTTGGGTGCTTTTGTTATTGTTGTTTTTCAAAAATACCTTTGATTTGGCTCTCAGGTTAGTGCTTGTCTCGTAGAATTGGCTGAGAGGTACTTGCTCTTCTTCAGTTTTCTGAGTTTTGTGTAAAATTGATATTCTCCTTCTTAACTTGTTATTGGATTTTCCAATAAACACATTTGAGCTTAGAGTCTTCTTCATGGGGAAGGTAGGGGCTATAAATTCCTTGTATTTGCTTTATGAATATTATGGTCATGTATTTACTGTTGTCTAATCTTTGATAATTTATGTATTGCAAAGAATATTTTTCTATTGCACCCATGTTGAATTTATCATTGTCTTCTTATTCGTTGTTGGCCTTTGGCTGCATTCAGCCTCTGTCTGACAGCCATTCTCATAGCCATGTTGATGATCTATGTCTTCTTTTTTGTTTTCCTAATCAGTCTGCCTTCAGGTTATTGATTTATTGATCATAGTTAAAGATCGACCATGAAGTTTTCATCATTCTCCTATTTTTTTTTCTTACTGATTTTTCTGTTTATTCTTATTTGTTTAAGGTTTCTGTTCTTCCTCTAGGTTTTGAAGTTTCAAATCCAGGTCATAAAACACTCATTCTCCCAGTATTTGTGTGTGTGTGTGTGTGTGTGTGTAAGTCCAAGGACAACTTAAGGGAATTGGTTCTCTCCTCCTACCATGTTAATTCTGGGGCTCAAACTCAGGTTATCAGGATTATTGGCAAACACTTTTACCCACTGAGTCCCATCACCAGCTCTTTATTTATTTTCAAATATTTATTATGTATGTGTATATGTGCATGCTTGTGTGAGTATATGCTTCATATGCACAAGTACTTGTGGAATAGAGAAGACAGTATCAGATCCTCCAAGGCTGGAGTTATAGGTGGTTTGTTAGCCACCTGATGTGGGTGCTGGGAATCGAACTCTGATCCTCTAGAAGAGCAGCAAACGTGTTTAACCTCTGAGCCATCTCACTGGGGCTTTATTCTTTTGCACTGTCAACTTTTATCAGTGTCTGCTCTCGTGTAAAGGCTGGCACAGCTGCTGCTCATAAATTCTAACATGCTGTATTTTCATTTCCATTCAGTTCATACATTTTTTACTTTTATCATCTCTCCTCTGATCCACAGGTTAAATAGAGAACCATTTTTTCACTTCCTAATTAATATTTGAGAGTTCCAAAACATCTCACTTTTATTAACTTCTAATCTAGTTTGATTATAATTTAAGGACCTACTTTATATTACTTAAATGTATTTACATTTGTTGACTTTATGTTGGTGCTGGTCCTGTATTGAGTGACTTGACTCTCTGGTACTTATTCTCATTATTTGCTTTGGCTCTTATGTTGGGAGCCAGATTGTGGGTACTCCATCTTATTCCTAGACCACAAGGAAAGAGCGTTGTATCACCATGAACTGTGTTGTTTGTTATGAATTCTTGAAAACTGTCTAACTAAAGAAGTTCCTTATATTATTTTTGGGTTTTGTGTGGTTTAGGGGAGGTAAGATCAAGACAAGGTCTCACTAAGTATCTGACTGGCCTGGAACTTGGTATGTGGACAAGGAGAGCCTTGAACTCACAGCAATCGTCTTGCATCCACCTCCACAGTGCTGAGATCATAGGTATCTATCACCATGTGTGATTTCATGCAGTGCTGGGAATAAAACCCAGGGCTTCTTTGTGCATGGTAGGCAAGCACCCTACTAACTGAACCATACCCTCAGCCCTAAGAACTTCCTTCATGCTGATTTGTAACCTTGTGACTAAGTATTGATTGTATTGAATCTTTTTCTATTAACATAGTCAATCGTATTGGTTGCTCTGACGGTGGGGGTTGCTACATGGCACATTTTGAAACTAATCCTTAGTTACTCGTTTTACAGTTTGCTAACAATTCAGGGTTTTTGTGTCTGTTTTCATGAGTGTCACTAGTTTTTCATGTTTTTGCTTGTACTATTCCTGTCATCCCATGCATAGGAGTAGAGTCATGTGTGGTGTTTGGCTAGATTTACAGGATGTAGAAGGGTTAAGTCAAGCTGGTTTGTTTGTCTATTTAATTAGTTTAGTTAGTTAATTTGTATCTAGTAGCTCCCCTGCCCTTGCCAGAATACAATACTGCAAATTAACTCTCAGTGGCTTTGAAAAGTGTTAACCCCTGGGGTTGCTGAGTGTTGTTATTCTGACAAAGCCTGTCTGAAACTTTGTATCCGTTTACAGACACTTCCCCACTCCCTCCCTTCTTATGCCCACCCTCTCTCCAACTTCTGCTAACCATCCCTCCCAGCCAGTGGTTCTCCACCTAGGAACCGTGACCCCTTTGGTCAAATAGCCCTTTCACAGGAGTCTTATATCAGATAGCCTGTATATTGGATGTTTACACTATGATTCATATCAGTAGCAAAATTAAAGTTATGAAGTAGCAACAAAATAATTTTATGGTTGGGGTTCACCACAACCTGAGGAACTGTATTGAAGGGTAGCAGCATTAGGAAGGTTCAAAACTACTGCTAAGCTCTATTTCTGTGAGAAAATACATGTGTAAGTGAGAATGGTAGCATTGTCTTTCCATGCCAGGTAGATTTCACTTAGCATAATGTCATCCAGGCCAGCCATGTTTTCAGGAATGATGCATTTCCTTCTTTGTTGTGGCTAAATAGTATATATATATATACTATTGTGTGTGTGTGTGTGTGTATATATATATATATATACTATTGTGTGTATATATATATATATATATATATATACAAATTTATCCATTAGTAGGGATGACGTTGAGTCCTTCCTTATCTTGGGTGCTGTGAATGGTAGTGCAAGAAGCTTGGGAGCTCAGATGTCCTTTTGACATGTTGGTTTTGGCTCTTCTGTTTAATTACCCAGAAAGGGGTTGGGGTAAGGGACTGGGCCATATGGCCTTTTTTTTTTTTTTTCCCTGACATGTAGGACTTAATTGACTTTATTTTTTTCTTTAAAGCTATAGGACTGTTCAGGATTTCTATTTCATTTTGCTTCAGTTTTGTCAAGTGGAGATTTTTATAGGAACAGTGGAACCCAAATTCCCCACTCAGGATAGCACTGCTCATGACAGCTGCAATGCTGAGCCTCCTGGGCCAGGCTTGTATCAGCCCATCAACATCCTTGCCATGGCCGTGAGGCAAGACCGGAAAGCCACCTCAATACTTTAGGAGGAAAATAGGACAAATCTATGTGTCGGTCTATAATTTAACGTGCATGCATGCTGTTGATGCTGCTGGGTGTGTGTGAGGTGAGGTGTGTGAGGTGAGGTGTGTGAGGCTCAAGTGCCTGCCTGCCTCATTCTTTGCCTAAAATCCCATCTTTGGGTTAAATCAGGTTGGAGATAAAATTTTCCTAATATCCCTCAACTACCAGGAGAAGCTGCCATGCACATTGTCACTACTAGATTCAGAGCGCTGGAACTGACCTGCAGTTAAGACACTTCCTTGGAAATAACTGTGCTATCCCAAAAACTGCAGATCAAGAACTTTCTGGAAGCTGAGGACAGTAAAAATAGAATCTGACTCAGAACCCAAAGAAGTTCTCCAGAATCAAGATATGGGACTGGCAATTTAAAAATCAGACATAAGGCTGATCGGGTCCGGAGTCCCTAAGCTAAAGTCATCTCCTAAGGGAGGATGCTCTATGCTCTTAGCAGCATCCTGCCTGGATCTTGCTTTTGGGGCCAGCCAGGGCAGCCCTTGCTACTCAGGTCAGTAGGTGAGGCACCTGCAGCTGGGTTGGAGCAGATGTGGATATTAACTCTAGACTTTTGTTTGTCTAGGGTCACTACCAAAGCGTTGGATCTGATGGGTGACTCCTAACCTAAGGGACATAGGCCGTGTCTTTCCCACGTCTCCATCCCATCTTATATCGACATCCTTTCTTCTTCTCCTCTTTATTATTCCTCTGCTCTTTCCCCCCCATGCCCCCCATTCTCTCCTTTACGTCTGTCCTTCCCCTCCCTCCAGCCCTCTCCCATACTCTCTCTTTTGCCTATTCTGCTTCTCAGCAGCTTTACACACCCCCTCCCCACTCCTCTAGTTTCCTTTCTTGTCAGACAGCAGAATCTTGGAGGAGGTTGCCAGGATACTGGGGTAAAACAGCCACAGAAATGTGAATCCTGAATTCTGAAAGCAGGAAAAACGGAAATGTACCAGATTCAGACCAGGAGAGGCAAAACCAGACCCCTCAGGTACAGGCAGCCCTTCTGATCTTGGAAGAAATGACTGAGTGTCTGTGTCCATGCAGCTTAGGCAGGAATACTCCCAAGATTGCCTTAATGCTTAAGTTTATTAGCACTTACCAGGTGCCTTTCCCAAGGACAATCTTTGTGCTCAGTTACAGAGATGGCCACTGGGGGAAGCAGTGCATTTGGGGAAGCTAAAAACAATAACAAAGTGTGTGTGTGTGTGTGTGTGTGTGTGTGTGTGTGTGTGTGTGTTTATGTGTGATGTATGTATCTCTTGAGAGATGGATAGATGGATAGATAGATAGATGATAGATGATTGATAGATGATAAATTTTTCCTTTTAGAAACACATCACTAAAGCAGTAGTAACTATCATTCAGCTATTCCACAATCAAGCCCTTTCCTCCAGATTCAGAGCAGAAAAATGGAGATCCCAGCCCATCTTCCACTTTCCCTCAGACTGAGATTTTTCTGGGCTCCTACTAAGTTGCTCCTCTGGTAGAGATAGGAAAAATTTTGCCTTCAGAGCCTCCTGGGCTCCTGGCCCAACTGCCTGCTTTTCCCAGCAGGGACTTCAAGCTGGTTACTTTGAGAGCTTTTGACTCATTGACTGTTAGAAGACAAAGTGAGATAACTAAAAGTCCTGCTCAGACCATTTAGACTTTTCAACTTCCAGTACTGACAGTGTCTTTCACACTTCTCTCCATTCAAATACAGAAACCTGAGCTGTATTGTGGAGACACAGGCCTGGAATCCAGCTCTCCAGAGGATGAGCTAGCAGGAGCTACACAGACACTGTCTTCAGAACAGTGTGCACGTGTGTGTACCTACCTGTGTGCATGCAGAGAGGACCAGTACCCAGAGGTTGTCTTCTCTCACACCTACACTGTGGCACATCCATGTCCATTTACACATAGAGACAGGCAAATTTTAATTAAATATTTTTTAATTTAAATATTTTTATTTTTATTTTAAATAATTTAATTAAATAATTTTTAATTTAAATAATTTTTAAGAAGGTAAGGAATGACCCCTAAGGTTGACTTCTGGCTGCCTCACATGCACAAGCTTGTCTGGGTTGGTGACAAGTGCCTTTAATCAGTGAACTGTCTCATTGGCACCACTTTGATTTAAAGAAAATACTTTTATTAATTCCTTGAGCCTTTAACACCATGTATTTTGATCACATTGCCTATACAAAAACCACATTTCCAGTCTTAAAGGGAATAAGACATAATTTATTCTGAGGTCATTTTGAGAGATGTGGACTGGGAACACAGATTTAGATTACTCCAAAGTCCATGGTCCAACATGGAGGCAATTTTGTGAAGTCAAGAAAGTCATGATCAAGGCAAGTCATGATCCATTGGTGGGCACATCATGGAGACCATTGCAGCAAGATGAGGAAATTTTTCTATAGGCTTAAGATCTTACCTGAGATCTTCTTAGTTTGGGAGTTGGTAGAATCTCATGGTCTGCTAAGTTAAGAGATTTCTAAAACTTTCTATCTATTAGTCACATAATGTTAGTTCAGGCACAGAGATGGACAAGCAGAGACTGTTCCTCAGGGCTCACACTAGCCCAAGACGAGGGAATTAGCTGTTGGACCTGCAACATTCCAATCTCTCCACAGTACTGCAGTTTCAACGAGTCAGTCTCTTCTGACACAGCTTCTTTCCCAGAGTTCTCACTCACAGTCCTCCCAATTTGCCTCCCATATTGTGTCCCACCTCTCTGGCCTCCCCAGATGCATGGCATCTTTACTTTTTAATAACCCAAGTGTGCTTTCCATGAACTTTGCGGCCAACCACTGAAGCATATTCAACCTATCAAAAGCTGAGTCTCCCTCTACCAGAATATATTTACTATCCCGCAGGTCCTCAGTCAGAGGTAGGGGCTCATAAACCTTCCCATTCTATGCTGGAATGTTGACTGGCTTGATTTTGTGTAGGAACTCACAACCATAATGAGTCCTGTGACATCAGAAGACACCGTTTCATTTTGGTTCTGCCCAACTTCTGGCTCTCATAGTCTTTCCAACCCACTCTCCTGTGATGATCTCTGAACCTTGGAAATGGGGTGTGATACAGATGTCCTATTTTTTAATCATCTCACCCAATATCCCTGGCTGGCCTAGAACTCATTATATAGACCAGGCTAGCCTGAAACTCAAATGGATATTCCTGCCTCTCAAGTGCTGGGATTAAAGGCAGGTGACACTGTCTCTACTGTTTTGTTTTTATAGCTTTTTTTCAGGTGTCAGAATGTCCCCTCCTTCCTTTACAGCTCAGAGTTGGTGTTAATCACTGCATAGGCAGATTGAATCACCCATTAAAACTCTATCATCCAAGGGGGCTGGAGAGATGCCTCATTGGTTAAAAGTACTTATTGCCCTTACAAAGGATTTGAGTTCAGTTCCCAGGACCTACATACTAGCTCACAACTCTCCATAACTCCAGTTCCAGGGGATCTGACAACCCCTTCTGACCTCCATGGGTACCAGATACACACACAGTATACTTTAAATACATATAGACAAAACATTTATACACATAACATAAAAATAATTAAATAAATATTAGAAGAAAAAACTTTATTAAAGAGCCAGTAAGGTAGCTTTTTATGTAAAGATGCTTGCCCACAAACTTGATGACCTAAGTTTGATGGCTGTAGCCTATCAGAGAAAGAGACAACTAAATTCTGGAAGTTACCCTCTGATTTTCACACATGTATTTACAGACATCATAAACATACACACTAACAAGGGAGAATTTTAAAATATTACCAAGATCTTATACCTTAGACTTAAAAATTTGCATTTTTCCCTCTAAATATTTAAAGCGTTAAGAGCACTTGACTGAAGCAGGGCAGTGGTGGCGCACTCCTTTAATCCCAGCACTCGGGAGGCAGAGACAGGCGGATTTCTGAGTTCGAGGCCAGCCTGGTCTACAGAGTGAGTTCCAGGACAGCCAGGGCTACACAGAGAAACCCTGTCTCGAAAAACCAAAGGAAAAAAAAGAGCACTTGACTGGATGAGATTTTAACAGAAGAGTCAATGGTTAGTCTTCTCCAACAACTGCAGATTTCTGGGAACAGAACTGCGGTACAGTCACTGGGCAGCTCAGACCAGCTTTTTCTTAGAGCCAGCTTGTTTGTTTGCTTGGACACCAAATTGTCTCCTCATAGCACATCGGGCTTCCTTTGTGATACTAAAATTCCTTAAGTGTTCTTGGACGCCGTCCAACCTCCCAAATGTTACCCATATGGCCGATGCTTTAACGGTCCTCTGAGTCCACACTCTGAGATGCTCCCTTCCCTATTTGCATGGAGATTGTATTACACAAACCATTGAAATGAAAACGGGTTTCATAGCCCATGTCTACAAATGCCTCTCCACTGGTGAGTGGACTGTAAACTTTGCTTCTAAACAGTCTTTCAATGCCGACAGTTTAATATGCCCAAGATGTCAAGACAGGAACTGCAAGCTGGCGCCCACCACTGCCACAATGGAGACTTTTCCCTTGATGGCAGCTGCTCTGTGCATGACTTTCCTTGGATCTGATTGAAGGTCTTTTATGCTCATGGTTTTTGATAACGCTTTATCAAAATTAAATCAGCTTTGGACTTTGAGTCCATGATGTATTACATCAGTTTTTAAACACCAGCAGGTATAAAAACTCACACCATTGTTTGCAAGTGATAGAAAAGCCATTGCCACCAACAGGAGCATCACGGATGGTCACAGGTCATGATTCTATCTCATCACTTTTAATTTGCATAATAGTTCATGTCTTCACTGGGTAACTAACAAGTGCTCCAAACTGGGAGTGTTGAAGTCTGATGGTTTGCCTAAGGAAAGGAGGTGACACATAGGGGAAAAAATTCCACTGGGAACTAGAATTAGGCCAGGTAATGCTTCAGGGCCTTGGAAACAGAGTGACTGTCTTTGTTGAAGAGTGAAGGGCAGCTTCCCAGTGGAAGACTTGAACTAGGTCTTAGAAGAGGAAACAGTATCTTGGCATTGGGCATGTAGAAAGTGGGTTTGATGCATAGAAACATTGTGACAGGGCATAATGTCAGAATGCTGCCTTCTTCATGTGTATATAGAAACATTGATTTGCTGCTTCTTTCCGTTATCTGAGAGGTCACTGTGGGGCCAGGAATGGACTAATTTGCCTAGATCTTCCATTGACTCCTTCCTGCCCACCACCTGCCTCTGCTTTGCTCTGGGCCCAGAGCATTGACCCTGTAGACTGACTATAGCTGCAGGCACCATGCCAGCTTTTGGGCAGCATGGGAAAGTGGAGGCCCCAGCAAAACCAAAGGTATAGGAGAGGTCTGTTTCCATGACTAGCAGAGGTTATATCTCCATGCTCTCTCTTGGGGTTGAGGACGTCACTTTCTCTCCTATCTACCAAGGTTGGCTGTGCCTTCCACTGATTCTGGTCCTTTTTATTGCCCACTGTGCTGGTTTAAATGAGAATGACCACCATAGGCAAATATGGATATATAGATATATGAACACTTAGTAAACAGTTGGTAGACTGTTTGGGAAGGATTAGGAGGTGTGGCCTTGTTGGAGGAGGTTTCAAAAGTCCACACCAGGCCCTGTATCTCTCTGTCTGCCTCCTATGGATCAGGATGTAAAGCTCTCAGCTATTGTTCCAATGTCAAGCCTGACTGCTTCTCACCATGGTGGTCATGGAAACTGTAAGCAAGCCCCTAATTACTTTTTTAAAAAGAATAAGAGTTCCCTTGGTCATGGTGTCTCTTAACAGCAATAGAACAATAACCAAGACAACCTCCTTGAACTCCAGGTGCCTCTTTGTTACAAGTTCCTTTTACAAAGTCCTCAGTATCCAGAACCATTTGTCTCCTAGACTGCAACCCATGAGAACTGTAGAGAGGTTTCCGCTTTTGTGTGACCCATCATCTGATCACCTTGAACTTGAAAAGGCAGAATGACTGAACTCACATTTTAGGAGTTTTTATTATTATTATTTCTGAGGGAGAGAGAGAGAGAGAGAGAGAGAGAGAGAGAGAGAGAGAGAGAGAAAGGAGGGAGAGAAAGAGGGGTGTGTGTTTATGTGCACCATAGATACGCAGGTGTCCTCAGAAGCCAGAGAGTTTCAGAATCTCTGGAATTGAATTTACAGGTGGCTATAAGCCTGTAGGTGCTGTGAACTGAACCCAGGTCCTCTGAAATAGACATCAGCACTTTCAAACACTAAGCCATCTCTCCAGGCCAACATTTGAATGAAGGGAAGGGTGCTGTTGTCCTGGTAACAGATGCAGGTGCAGTGAGAGAGTAACAGAAGTGGCCAGACATGGTGAGTGGGAGAGCCATTTAGGTTGGTGTTCATACCCCAGCCCAGGAGAAAGCTGGCAATAAGATGAAATATTGAGTTAAATAATGACCACATCAGACATAGCCTGCCTGAGAGGTATCTGCTGGGGTTGTGTATGTGGTTCTGGGTATCTGGGTCTACCTCAGGGTAGGAAGCCTAGGTGGGCATTGGGGCCAAAGTGGATATGAAGCTGAGCTTGTGGTAGGGCTAACTAATGAAGGTGATATAATGAGCACCGAAGAAGCTCCCACTGGGTGAGACACCACCAGAATAATAGCACACATTCATGGTCCTTAATTATGTTGAGACTTCATCCATGTAAGCCCATTGCAAGCAGAAAACATCTAAGTCCTAGACATGTTTAATATACCCAGCCTAACGGACAGTCCAGGTAAGTCTAGCTACCTGCAGCGTTCTCAGAATGCTGACTGTACTGCTGCTGGGTGAGACTGTCTGACCAAGCCTATTCCAAAGTAAAACTCCAGAGAGCTGGGCAGTTTACGGCAGGGTGGTGAAAAGCAGTGACCATATTAACTCACTTTCACCCCAGTGTGAAAGCTGTAATATCTTTAATTTTATAAGCAGGGTTTGTGCTTATAAACCCTGCAGGAAGATGGGCTCAGACATCCCACATCCAGTGAGGTATCCCCTCATCTCAGCCAAAAGAAGCAGTTGAATTTTTTTAAGAAAAATTGTTTTATACTTTTAAATTTCATTTTATTGTGTGTGTGTATGTGTGTATGGATGTGTGTGCTTGGTGCCTTCAAAGGCCAGAAGAGGGCATCAGATCTCTGAGAACTGGAGTTACAGATGGTTGTGAGCCACCATGTGTTTGCTAGAAACTATATGCAGGTTCTCTGGAAGAGCAGCCAGTGCTCTTAACTGCTCAGCCATCTCTTCAGCCCCAGCACATGGAATCTTATGCCACTCCCACATCCAAGAAATCTCACTGGATCTGTCTTGTCTTTTGTGCATGTGTTTGGAAGGAGGTGAAGTCCATGAGCTACTCATTTCCAGTGTTAGTTGTTTTAATTCCTCAACTGAGCAGTGTAGCCCAAGAGTTAGTGAAATGACATGGAGAAATTGGGAACCCAAGGGAGGCTCCATCCTAGGCTCCCCCAGTACAGAACCATCTCCAGCCTGTTATCGCTCTGTTGTGTGTTCTCCACTGTGACTTCCCGGTTCTCCTCTCTGCTCCCTCTATATTGATGAGCTCTCCTGGCCTTGTCTCACAAATGGATCTATCACCAGCACCACCACCTCCAGCCAAGCTCCCTCTGAAACTGGTATTTTGAGATGCTGAGAGAGAAGGGGTGACTGTGTGATTGGTTAACATCTGCACTGCCATTTGTGATAGGGTGATAGATGGGTTGCCCCAGCACACCCAGGTCCTCTACATCTGGCTTCAGTGACAGGTTTGCCAGGCATCCCAGGTACTTACTGCTGTGGCCCGAGGAACCGAGGGAGGACTCTGAATGTGAGTCTGATCTCACCCTTGACACACATATCCTCAGGATACCTTTAAAACTGTGTGGTGTGCATTGGTAAGGCAGTCACTCACCTGGTATGTGATGGGATTGGATCTCAGTCTCTTCCTGTGCTAATGGAATAAGGTCAGGGGTTAGAAAGAGATCCCCAGGCATTCAGACAAATGTGGAAGATCACAGGAGTCTTGGAAGAGGGTTGGAACTCAGCATGCAGGGTCACCATTCCTTTCCTACTACCTGCATTTTGTTTTTACGCTGAAAGAAGTGGCCCATAGATTGAAAACACTTACTATTCCCCTGAGCCCTGAACATCAAAGATAATCCATTCATTCAAAAAAAAGCATTTGGCAGCGGGGGATAGAGTATTCAGTGGCATAGCATGGTGGAGAAGGAGATTCCAGGTTCAATCCCCCAGTACTGCAAAAACAGGGAGGGAGGGAAATGAAAGAGAATAGGGGGTGAGGGGTGAGGGGTGAGGGGTGAAGGGAGAAAAGGGAGGATGGGACAAAGCAGGGTGGGGTGGAGGAGGCAGGCAGTAAGTACCTTCTGGCTCATAGACAATCTCATTCACTCATAGGAGCAGTAGTGCTTGTGAGCCCCAGGGGTGCAGAGAAATCTGGTACCCTCCCTCAACTCACAACCACCAGTAGTAAGGATGGCACATAAATCCAGTCAGCCATCTCTAGGGTCACCATTAACCCTCACTTTTCTCTGTGCTTAGCCCCCTGCTCCCACCTCACAGTCTAGCACAGAAGCTAGGGCATGCCCAGGAAGAGATTATACAACATGACAGACCGTGTGACTTGATTTACTTGTCCTAGGAATGGGTTGTGAGCATCTTGTCAAGAGGTCCATGGTGAGCACTGGCCTCTCTAAGCTGTCCATGCAGAGCCCTAGCAAGTGATGTCTGTCACCTTGCATCTGCCCCTGCTGAACCTCTCTACCCTCTCCATCCTTTCATGGCTGTGGCCTGCCAACCCCCCTCCTCTACCAGGCTGGCTTTGGTTCAGCTTTACCATGGTGAACCCAATATGTACTTTTTCACATTTCTGAACCTCAGCACTCATTCACTGATCCATCCATAGGAAGACATCAGCGCACAGAGTGCAGAAGAGCCCCGGGCTGTGGCTACACCCCACACCCTGCACTCATTGTGGAGGCTCAAATGAGAGAAATAAAACACAAATGACCCACGTGGTGACACCAGGTGAGGGCAGAAACCAGCAGAGCATAAAACAGTAGTGCCAGTTGGTGGACATGTCTGGCTCTCCCTGCGTCTTGCTGCTTATGGTAGGAGGTAGAGGAGGCACCCGCTGACTTGATAATTGAATGGTTGGATCAGGAAACATCTAAAATAATCAATCTTGGAGGAGGCTGGGGGACATGGTAGGGGGTAGGGGGCTCATAAGTATCACAGGGGTGGGGGAGGGGCTGATGGAGCTGACTCTTGTAAGACTTTGGGGCTCCCAACCTTGACTCTCGCTTCTTGCCAGGTAAAGTACCTTCAAGTCTGCATGCTGTAGGTACTGTAACCTGTGTGGTTTTTAGATCATGTCTTCCTTAGACACCGATGGCGACCATCCACTATGCTTCAAGAGCTCTCTGTAGCATCCTCCTTGTAGTCTTCTGCCCACCCGAAAAGCAGGCACCAGGTCATCACTCCTTTCTCTTACAGATAAAAAACTGAGGCTGAAGAGGCCAACCCTCTGGTCAATGTCAGATAACTTGGGAAGGATGAACTAGGGATTTGACTTGTCATGTCTGGTCCAGAGCTCAGTCTCTCTTTAACATTACCTGAGGGGAACATACCCCGAGATACTTTCCTGCAGCTTTCCAAGCTGCCCCTCAGCCTGGTGTCCTTTTCCTCTCAGCCACTCTAGGCAGGTTAAGAGGCTTCAATTCTGACACTGCTAGGTGTCAGCCTGTGCTTCCTGCCTGTGGACAACCCTTGTAGTCTGTAAGAACTTTCTGGGTGTGTTTGTGCCAGGCCCAGACCTACTATCTTCTCCCACTTCCACTAGCTCTGCAAAACTCTCTGGTCACAATTCTGGGACCCTGAAAGCTGGCTAGAAGTTCGGCTCTGTTCCCGGGTTATTTCCGGAGGAGAAATTACACTTCATTGCCTTTAAATGTATTTAATTGAGCATTTGTTCTGGTTGAGTCTACCACAGAACTTTGTGTGAAATAGGAGAGAAAAGATGGCTGAGGGCCCCTGCTTGCCTTGAAAGGAATCAGCCTGGACACCTGGCTGTCCTGTTTACCTACCCTGATGCCCTGATGTCTGCTGAGCTGAGGTAGGAGGGAGGTGTGGAGAGATGAGGGTCACACAGAGACTCAGAGGCAGCATGGGTGAGTGAGTTCTGATGGCAGGCACTCTAGGGGTGACTGGGCTCTTCTAGCCTCTCCCATCTTAGGACACATTTCCTTGTTCCTTATAATACTGTATGTAGCCCGTAGCTGCCACGCTGCCACCACCCAGGATTTCCCAGTCTCTAAGTCCAACCAGGATAGTATACAGAAGAGCCTGGCCACTGGCATCAGCCCTCCCTACATCCTTGAGCCCAGCTGATAATCAGAGAGCAGATGCTGTTAACCTCACTTCCTGGTCTGAACTTTTGCTTGGTCCTGTTTCTCCCCTGGGGCAAAGCTACTGCTGGCATTTTGGCTAGGGCTTCCTTCTCTATCAAAGAGTTTGTTTGGGGTAGCAGAGAGTAGCTTTCTAGCAGATAGATGAAGCGAGGGCACCCTCTCTGGTGGGTATATCTTACCTGAGCCCTGCATGTGGTTTACAGTCCACACATTTGATTACTGACATGGATGCTTCATCCTTACCTCATCTGTTCATTCATCCTCTGGTACTTCCACTGTCAGAACCTGAAGTGAAACTCACTATCCCAAGATTTCCTGACTGGAACACATCCCCTTGTGAGACTCTCCTACAGCCCGTGGGTCTTGCTCCCCTTGAAGAGGCCTCTCTGAGGTCCCCCTGGGATGGCTTCTCGGCCCTTGGCTCTAGCCCAGCTTCCCCCAGGGCAATTTCTGGCCAGGCGGGTAATAGATTTCTGTCTCCCTTTTGAGGGCCTTTTGTGTGCCCTTAAACTCAGAGCCAAATGTCTCCCACCTTCTGAAAAATAAAAAAGCTGTGTTTCTGGCCCCTTCCTGAGGAGACTTGGGGAGCTGGAGATCCTGGGGGCACGCTGCCCTTCCAAGTTTGCCTTCCGCTAACTGCCCACCCTCTTCCCTGCACTGTGCTGCACAAAGCTCACTTGTGGGGCACCGACGAAGCAGCTAATGCGATGCCCATCGGCTCAGGGGCACCCACCCTGCATTTTCTGGCCTGTAATTTATGAGGTGGGCTGAGCTGGCCTGCCCCCACCCCTGCCTTGTCCAGGAGCCACAGGGCCTGGAATCCTCCCTGGAAGGCCTGCGATTGAGCACTCTGCCTCAGGCTCCAGAGGTTAACTGAAGCTATGATTCCTAATAAGTAATGGAGCCTCAACTTGCACACAGGTCATGATTGGCTGACTCTCATCTGGAGCAGCATGAGTTACTTACATTTTTTTTTAAAAAAAAAAAAACATTTATCATTTATGTGTGTAGAAGTCAGAACAACTTACGGGAGTCCATTCTCCCTTCCACCATGTGGGTTCCAGGACATGCTTGGTGGCAAGTGCCTTTACCCACTTGGCTGTTTCCTTGGGTCACCATGAGTTTCTTTAATGCCAGTAATTATTGATACGGCTTGGCTGGTTACACACTCTGGACTTGGGTTTTTGTTTTTTTGTTTTTGTTTTGTTTTGTTTTGTTTTGTTTTTTGCATAAATCCAACTAGATAGCTTGGCTACTTCCAACAACAACAAAATCCCAAAACCAACAAAACAAAAGCAAAGCCAACCAAAACTAAAGCACCAGAAAATTAAGCAATTTTTTTTAACATAGCACATTTAGTATGTATCATCAGCCAAGGCTACTTTTATATGGCAGTTGCAGAGCTAGGCATTTGTATACAGACTTCAAGGCCTGCAAAGCCTGAGTTTGTATCTGTCACCTTACTGGAAACAATTGCTAAATCCCTGCCCTAGCCTGAAAGGGACAATCAGAAGATACCATTTATTTGTACAATATTTTATGCAAACCCACATAAAAATTAGAGTATTTTGAGATAATCTGCTAAGAGGGGATGATGACACTGTGGTCCCAGAAGAACAAACCCAACTATTCAGAGAACCGTTATACAATCTAGAATAAACTGCTTTAAACCAATGAAAGAAAGAAAGAAAGAAAGAGAGCCTCATTCAAATTGACAGACTTGAGTATCCTTTGTAGAGTGTGGGTGGGCAGAAATGGTCTCAGCAGGAGCCCAATGTTCCTCCTACCTTGATACAAAAGATTTTCCTAGGTGTCTAAAAATACTGTTAGCCACTCAAAATCCCCCCTCTGTATTGTGAGTACTTGTGTGTGTGCACATGTGTGTATGAGTACATGTGCCTACACGTGCATGTGTAGAGGTCAGCAGTCAATGTCTGAGTTCCTCCTCAGTCATCTGTCCCTTATTTTGTGGGACAGTGTCTCTCACTAAACTGGAGTTTGCTATTTTGGCTAGCCTGGTGGCCAGTGAGTCCCAGGTGCCCTCTTACCTCTGCCTTCCCAGGCCTGGAATTATAGGCATGTGCTGCCATGCCCAGCTCCCTACAGTGGGTTCTGGTGAGCCAGAATTGTGTCCTCATGCTTGTGAATGCAGCAAGCAGGTTACAGACTGAGCCACCTCCCCAGGTCCCTGATTGTCACTCTAAAGCCTCCTTTCTAGTTATGAAACGGGCATTACCACAGTCACTAAGACATATGTGTACAGTGGACATGCCAAACACCCTAGTTTGACAATAGCAATCTCTAAGAACCTCAGAGCACCATGTTGTGTCATAGACACACACAGTTCTTAGGAGTCAGTAAAAAAACACTAAAACTTCAGAAAATGCTCACAGAGGCACCCACTGAGACACCTTAGATTGAGGTCTGTAGGAAGGATCGACCTCAGGAATCCTTCTGAGACCCAAAGAAGACTCAGCTCCACCCTGCTCCCAGTGAAGTCTGAGAAACCTTTCAATATGAAGGGCAATGGGATTGTGATTTTTTTTTTTTTTAAGACTGAGCCTTTCATCATTTGAATGAGAGTAATGGTGTTCAGAAGGAAATGGCTTCACACAGCAGAGTGGTACAGAATGGAAGGACAGAAGTCAGAAGGGCCTAGGCATCCAAAGATCATTAGTGAGGAGAAGGAAGGTCTCTGGCAACATGAATGCCAAGATAAACTATCTAAAAGTGAATGTGCCCTACAGCACATGCTTTGTGTCTGGCTTCTGCCCTTTGTCAGGGTTATGGCTCTAACTGGCCTCTGTTGCCCTATAGTGAGGTTGAACCTCCTTATATAGATCTAATGGTCATGGAGATATTGTCTCTGTGAAGCATGTGTTCACATCTATTACCTAGGCACCTATTGGGCCACCTTTCCTTTTACTGGTGTGTAGATTGCCTTGTATGTGATGGGCACTCTGTGTAAGGTTTTTTAAAAAGATTCCAAAGCCCTCACTCAGGCAGTTCACCTTGAGCACTTTGGAAGTCCACCACATATGAGCACATGAGAGACTCCATCTTCCCAGAGCTTATTGAGTCAGTCCCAGTTACGCACAACTGTACTAAGAGTCTGATTGGCTCCTCTGGCATGGAGAAGATATAAAACTTTGGCCCTAGCCCCTTTATCACTCCTTTATCACTTTTGAATGCCCCTCCCCCACACCTGGATTCTATTCCTAAGGTCCTTGCTTGCAGTTGATTTTTTTTTTAAGTCATTTTTAAAAAGTTACATTGTTGAGCTCATGGTTTCATTCCCTATAGCTTCTGGATAAAGGGGAGTCTTGGGAGAATGACGTGAGAATTAGACCCCAAAATGTAGCTAGGGCTATCACACATCTGTCATTGTGCCTAGTAGGGTTTGCCCAGGAACGCTGTGCTCCTCCCCTCAAGGAATCAATACCACACTGTTGTTACTGCAGGTGTCCTGAAGCTAGTCACATCTGTGCACAGCCCTGAGCAGGACTGCAGTGTCCCCTCATCCAGTTACACCCTCGTCTTTGCCTGCATCCAGAGGAACCATGCCTGTTGACTTTCCAGGTTCACTTTCATGTCATAATCCCACCCTATACATCCTCAGGCCTGGGGCCCGTCTCACATTTCTATGTCCAAGGCATCAGGGGGCTCTACTCCTCATGGATCCCTCTTGGCACAGAGTCATCTTAGTACCCGGGGGGAGGGCACAGCAGAGGGCTTCGGGAGACAAGTACAGCAGTGGGGTCATAGGCATGGTGATGGCTGAGAGAAGATGTTTTCCATCAGGGGTCAAGACAGGGAGTCCAGATTGTGAACACATGAGGAGATGGGCTCCAGCCACTGCTGAACACCTCTGCTGAGGCTGGCCATGCATGACTCTGCTGCCTAACTGTCCCCTCAGTGGGGCTAGAAAGATCTCGTGGAAGCTATCTCTTTGACATTTTGACTGAGCTGTTTTGCCTCCAGGTGGGTGACCCAGAGCATGTGTGTGTTGGGACAGACCGAAAATAACATGCACGGATGTCCAAGTCACATTCCCCAGGGCATTTCCGTTGTGCACCCAAGTTCTGAGAGGATGGTTAAAGGTTAGGTGTCTCCTCGAGGAAAGGCAGCTGTTTGTCTTGCCTGAGCAAAAATGGATGCGCTTACAGCTTCCGATGGGCCCCGCCAGCTGGAGCGGAAGGGAGAACTCATGTGCAAAGGTCACACTTAAAACATGCCTAAACACTTCTGAAGAGGAAAGGAAAACACTGGAGGAATAATTCAAACACAGATGGGTAGCGTGAGTCCACAACCTGGATGTGCAGCCTCATAATTTGTGGTACCTGTGTTATCACCTGCAGCATCAGTCAGCAGGCTGAGTTGCGCTGAGGTAACAAGTAGCCCCTCCACATTAACACCTTGCAATCCCATGGATTCTTTATCACGCCAGTCTTATTTGTCAGCTGTATGACAACTTCTCCCTGTCCTATCGCTTCACTCTGGGATCCAGACTACTACTGAGCTGGCATGTGGAATGCTGCAGCCTAGTGATAAAAAGGTTAGATGGCTCAGTGATTAAAGGTGCTTGCTGCTAAGCCTGATGGTTGTTTGCTCCTAGGGACACACATGGTAGAGGAGGGAACCAACTCTTAAAAGCCATGTTCTGTGAGCCATTGCATACATGCACCCCACCAACATTCACACATAAATAAATGGACAGCGACTGAGGAAGACACCCAGTGCCAACTTCTGGCCTTCACAAATACTAGTGCACGTGTGCTCATGCACCCATACCCATATGTGCAACTTCATACTTACAAACACACATACATGGGTACCACACACCTGCAAAAGGAGATAGCTCTTAGACATTTATGTTAGCCAAGCCGTAGAATCACCCAGGAACCATTTTTCAAAATCCTGATTCCCAGGCTAGTAGGCCAATACTTTAGCATCTCTGAGGGTGAGACTCAGTGTGGGTGTTTTCTAAGTTCACCTGATTGTTCCAACAAGTAGCCAGGTTTGGTGACCACTGCTGATGTTGATAAATCAGGGCTCCTGCAGGTTTGCTCCTGGATTATAACAGTAACACTTAGGAAGGGGTTGGGGTCAGTTGGTAGCCCTTCCCCATATCTGTTCAGCTGGTAAGATGCCAGCAGGATGCCCAGGGTGGAGCTGTTGGGTTGGAGAGCACATCTACCCCAAAGAATGGGAGGAGTCAAAGTCTTAATGCCAGCAAGAGCCCTGAGCCATGTAGGTGCTAACATGGCGATGCCATGATTTGGGAGGACTTGGGTCATGTAGCTGAGGGATCACTCTGTCCCAGAGGCCTGAGCCTCTGCCATGGGCATGCACTGTACCTCTGTCAGATTTGACCCTTAAAGATAAAACACAGGGCTCATTTGCCTTACCACAGCTTGTGCTCTTTTGCTAACATTAGGATGCCCATCATTGCCTTCTGCATCTTCCTGGGGCCCTTGAGGAATGCACTGGCTCTCAGATTTCTTACACCATGAACTTGTTCCTAAGTAGTATCTAGGAGAGCTATTCCTCAGACCCTTTTTCAAGTGGATTCTCTTGTCCAAAGGCACTGTTCTGCAGGTCCTGTGCTTAGATCTACCACAATCCAAGGACCCACTTAACGAGGTATCCTTCACCCCCACATCAAGTAAGAGACAGGCAGTAAGTAAAGCCATGGCCCTTATCTGAAGATACTTTTCACTGCTCCCTGCTGTGGTCAGAGATCTTCCTGTCACACAGCAGAAGGCTAACTTTGAAATAACTTTGAGATTTTGATGGCTGACTCCACAGCACATCTAAATGTCCCTGTAGAGCCTCAGAACACAGAAGTTCTCAGGAACTGGCCCAGGCTTTTCTCATTGGGGTCCTTGATGGGGTTTGGAAGGAATCAGGGAGGGCTCCTGACTGAATCCCTAGAGGAAGAGAACCTGATGGCTGTCACTGGGTATGACAGCCAGGGTCATAGATGTACCTGTCGTCCCCACTTAGCACAAAGGACAGAATTATCTATAGCTCCAACTGTCCCCCAAAAGCTGGGGGCTGGTGCTCCCTCACCACTGTATCCCTGTGATTCATCCCTGTGACAGGCATGTGGCAGGTACTTAATATCATGGTGCAGCCATGTCCCTGGTCACAGCCGACCTAGTAGCCTCTGGGCTTCAACTGCCAATCCTGTTTGCCAGAGTGTGGAATCAGGGCAGCCTTTAGATCTCCTTAACACATGAGATGGGGCTGGGGACACTGGCACAGGCGTAACGAGTGTCTGCTTTACTATAGCTGCTGAAGAAAAAAAAATTAAAACATACCTTTTGGATTACAAAACAGAATTGGTTGCCTTTATGCCTCATGATGGGAGAAACATTTCTGTTATCTCAATTTATAAGATGCCGTCTTGAGACCAAGAAGGAATAAGTGAGTAATTTCAGAAGCCTTCAATTTGGTCAGTTTCTAAAATCTCCTGTGTCTGAAATTGCTGAAAACTACTTTCCTATACCCTTGCCTTTCTGGGGTCAGTTCTTCCTCAGACATGATGGATGAGCTTGAGAGAGCTAGGGTCCAGGGGATGGGCAAGGACAAGGACAGGGAAGGAAGGAAGCACAGTGTGTCTGCAACTTGAAAGACCAGACATAGAGCCTGCTCTGTCTCTCTAAGGCCTTTGGCTCTAGAGCACCTATGTGTCAGAATTGATGGAGCCACCTGCAAACAATGTAGTCTAGACCTTCTCTGGTGCTATGCTTGCTTTTTTGTTCAGTAGCCACAAGGCAATTGGGGCCGTTCAGGCGCAATCAGACTGGCCTGTAATTGCCTGTAGGAGCTCCTTATGCTATGTGATATTTAGTATAGATGTCAGCCCAACTGGATTAACTTAGGATAGCCACACAGTTGCTAAAGACATTTCTGTGTGGTCTGTGAGCATGAGTCCAGGAGAGATTGACATGTGAGGATGTGGGTGGGACCATCTCAAGACAGACAGCACCAATCAATCAAAGAAGGCCCTGAAACTATCAGAGAAGTAAGTAGGCTGTCCTGGAGCAGAGTCTTTCCTGCTCACAGACATTGTAACTCCAGGTTTTCTGGCCTTTGGGCTTCAGTGCTCATACCAGCACCCTTGGGTTCTCATGTACTCTACCATGTACAGGGATGCTAGGGTTTAGGGCTTACATAGGCACCAGCTAGCACCTAGGCTCTCCAACATTCAGGCAGCCTCTTGTGGGACGTCTTAGCCTCTGTGATTACAAGAGCCAGTGCTCCCAAGAAACATCCTTTCCTGCATCTCTGTTTTGGGGTATCTGTCCACTGTGTCTCTGGACTCCCCTGACCACTGAGCTGTGCCCTGCTTCATGTGGGTCCATTTTCTTCCTTGGCTTGCTTCCCACTTCTCTGCTGTTGTTTGCCCTTGATCCCTTGTTTCAGTCCTTGCTTCTGGGAGGACCCAGGCCCAGCAGTAGGTGAGAGCTTGCGAACTTGGATAAGTATTTTGACTCTGAAAGTCTAAGTTTTCTCATCTAATGTTTCTGTTTCTTGAGTTACAGGCATGTTACTATGCTACTACAGGTAGCCTGGGAATGAGGTGTTGTCTATAGACAGGCATTGCAGTCATTTGTTTTGTTTTGGTTTGGTTTAGTTTTTCAAGATGGGGTTTCTCTGTGTAGCCCCAGAACTCTCTCTGTAGACCAGGCTGGTCTCAAACTCACAGAGATCCTCCTGTCTCTATCTCCCGAGGGCTGGGATTAAAGGTGCGCACCACCACTGCCCAATCCCCAAATAGTCTTTAAGTAATTTGTTATGGATTCTGTGTAATACATCCCAGAGAGGAATGCAGAATGACTATATAACACTTCATATTACAGAGTCAATATGCACCCACATAACTTTTCAGCTGAGGCATGGTCACCATCAATCTCTCCCCGTGCACACCTGTGCTCAGGAATCCTTTGAGAACTGTTCCAAGAAGTAAGCCACAGGAGGCCCCAGATCAGGAGCCTTGCAAGTGACTAGAGCTCAGCAGCTGATGTCAATGATCGATGATCAATGCCTCCCCCCAACCCACCCTCACCCACAAGGCAGTGGACCAGCATGCAGGGTTGACAGGAGGCCACAGTACAGCCAGGTGCCCTTCTGAGTGGTGTAGGTCCCAGCCCTAGAGTAGGTATGAGTGGAGGCCAGTACCCCAGGCCTTAGCTGCAAGGGCAGGAGCTGCCATCCCTGTGAATCCTCAGTATCCCTGCTATGTTCTGTTCACGCTGCTATCTAGCCCAGGACCACCTGTTTCCTACACTGCTCCCCTCCCCCCCCTTTCAGTCAGAGGCAGGGCAGGAACCAGCAAGGGTCAGGTGAGGGAGACCTTCCAGCAGGGGCTTCCGGAGGAGGGGGACAAAGGGATGGCCCAGAGTTCCAGCTTCTGGGCAGACCCGTCCTCTCCTCTCTGGGGCGGAGGTGGACCTTGGGCCCATGAATTGTGGCCAGCGGATGAGGTTTTGTTCAACTTACGAGTCCCCAGCCCAGGGCCCAGCCGCCGAGAGAGGCTCTTTCCTGAGAGGCCGGACTTTCCCACAGGAACAAAGTGTGGCTTGTTTGCCGGGCATGAATCTTGGCGTGGGGCAGCCAGGCCAGGCTTGGCGCTGCCCGGCGGCGGCCCGGCGATATCACTCAGGCACATTCCGCCTTCCCCACAGCTGGGGCTGACAGCAGGAAGCTGCGGGGAGCCTCAGGACAAAGGCGGAAAAATGGGCCACGTTTATTCATTCACTGACCAGCCTGGGCCTGGTTGGCCCATGGGCCCGTCTCCATGGCAATGGGCGGCCTTGGTGCTCTTGGTTGGCTCCCCTCTGACCACGGCCCCCCCGTGACCACACCCCCAACACAGGCAGAGCATCATGGAGGCAGAAGCTTGCCTGGAGCCTCTACCTCATAGCAGTGGAGCCTGGGGGAGATGCTCTGTCAGAGTAGAGAGCTAGAGTTGAGTTTCAGAAACCAAAGATATGGCCACACCTGACAAAGTGAGGGAAAGTCAAGAGACTCAGGTCCTCACAATAGCTGAGCACCTGCAATGTGCTGGTTTAGGGATGTGTGTATCATGCCCAGTTAGCTTGCTCACACAAATTTCATTTTCATAGCTTTCTAAAATGTACCCCTAGGGTGTTTGGCACCCCACAAGCCTCACAGCCATGGGAGAGATGCACAGTGAAGAATGAAACTCCAGTCAGTACCATCTTTGAAGTCACTGAGTCAAAAGTTCCAGAGACTGACCTTGTGGCTTGTTTTTCTTACAAATTTAAGTGTAGTAAAACTTTGGGAAGGGGTTACCAGGGGACGGTTACCACGATGCTTTAGACACGGCTACACAGAAACTCCCAAGCAGGGTAGCAAAGCAGCACCTGTGGCCTTTGCAATAAGAATGAATTCTATTGTCTGATAAATAGAGCTCAGGGCTAGGGTCTAGAGAGTAGGTCTGTGACCAGCATAAGGACAGATTCTATTGGTGCAGGATGCAGAGTCTTTCATGGGGACGGTTCTATTCACTGAGAGACAGGATGAGGGCCTGACAACACTCAGAATATGGGGGGCAGAGGTTCAGGTGGAGGCTGGCTCCTATCAGAATAGCAAAAGATCACCAGGTGGTTGGACTACTTTCACCCGGCATTTCAGGTGACCAGGTGTCGTTCATTTCCTTCTTTTGAATAAAATAGACCTGTGTGATTGACAATCCTGGTTTCTCCAATGCTTATTCTAAGTTGTGCTTCCTACACTGGCGGAGAAAGTGTCAGGGAGGCTTCCCAGAAGTACTGCTATGGCCACTGGGTCTTAAAGCACACAATGCTGAGTGGAGGCCTGGCAGAGGCAGCACTAAAGTCAAATCCCTGGACTTAATGCAGACTAAAGTCTCCAATGGGCCCATGCCCACAGCTGCCTGACACCTCTAACTGTGCCTCCACTCCAGGGTCCTCTCATCCTTCAAGGTTGACTCTCTTTAATTCTGATTCTGCCATCTGGCCTGAGTAGACCTCACCTGGGTGTCACACCTAGAAAAGAGAGAGAGAGAGAGAAAGGGGGGGGGGATGGAAGGAAGGATAGAGGGAAAGAAGAAAAGATGAGTGAGATATGAGATTCAAGCCGGGCAGTGGTGGTACACGCTTTTAATCCCAGCACTTGGGAGGCAGAGGCAGGCGGATTTCTGAGTTCGAGGCCAGCCTGGTCTACAGAGTGAGTTCCAGGACAGCCAGGGTTACACAGAGAAACCCTATCTCGGAAAAAAAAAAAAAAGAAAAGAAAAGAAAAGAAAAAAGAGATATGAGATTCAGGGCAAAGTCCTAGGATGAAATGGGGGTGGGGCACTAAAAATGCAGTGTTAGCAGCAGTAACAGCTTAGAACCATTTAGAACATAAATGGCTCATATATAGGTGAGTCATCCTTGAGTCCTGCACCCTCATAGCCAGGGCTAGTTAGCACAAGAGATCCTCTGGCATCAGACCCTTCAATGGATGAGGTAGATATCAGCTAGCAGAGCAATATCCAAGAGGACACTGCACCCAGCACCCCTGGCCTTGACTTCATGCTCTCGAAAGCCAACTCTCATGGGACACTCCAGTTCACTCCATTGGCCAGGGCAGATGTGACTGTCCACCACCCTCAGCCTCTTAATACCAGTGAGAAGGAGGCAGAGGACAGAAGTTCCACTGTGAACCAGATGTTGACATATGGGTGCATTCCTCCTTCTGTTGTTGTTGCTTTCTTTTCTTCCACTACTATTTTCTGCTTCCTGAGTGAAGGAGAGAACCATCCCCCACTCCCATGTCATCGGAAGACATCAGGCTTCACCAAATTCAGCCATCATCCCCCCACCCCCTCACCTCCAGCCACTGCAAGCTCCCAGCCTTCCCTGTGGCTTCCTGAAGCATGGATGGATGCTGCTGTCACAAATGCACCCTGACAGCTGCTGACAAGGAGAAGCCAGTGATGTTCATTCAGCCCTGCTGGGCAGAGGGGACTGCTGGAGAACCTGGTGAGTCACTGTACCACAAGATCCACTAGGGCAGCACAGGAGGGGCACATGCCTCTCCAGATGATTTTGGGTTCCAGGGCACAGTTGACCTAGCTCACTCTGACCTTGCATTTTCTTCCACTGCTAAGCGCCATGAAGCCTCATTACCAGACCCAAACCTCTTCTTTCTCTCTCTTGTCCTTTGCTAACCCAAGCATGGAATCCTCTGTCATATCTTTACCATCAGTGAGTACCAACAGTCCACTACCAACCTGCCCAGAAAACATTAGTGGTAGGTTGCTGACACTCCCCACATGTGGCATCAGTCACAGTCAATCCTATCAGCTGGGCTCACCTCCCTCCCCATCACCCACAGACAGGCATTACCTTAGAGTACCTAGCCATCGATTCCCTCCTGCCTTCCCAGGTACCATTTGGTCTCCAGACAAAAAGTCAGTCAAGCATTTATCAGTCCAGATCTGTCCCAGAAAACTCCCCACTGCAATAACAAATACCTGTATTAGACACTGCTGAGTAATAAGAACTTACCATGCACCCTGGTATATTAGGCACACCTGGCTCTTTCTTCATGCAGTATTAGGCTCCAGTGAGAAGTTTGACATTATTTCACAGATTGGGTTCATATTGCCCTACCCAATAAGCATGCGAAAGTCACTCAGGAAGTTGAGAGGACCTGCTGTTGGTCAGACAATGTCTGGAGCCATGTATCCCTGCACAGGCTCAAGAAACCTCTGTGTGTATTCCCTAAGAGAGGCAGCCTGCCAGCCTGTTTCATGGAGAAGAGACTGAGCTCAGGTGGTCTGTTTTGCCCCAGGTTGAGTCAGTCGACTAATACAACCAGTCATGAACTCAATGAGAAAACTTCAACAGTCCATTATTAATGTCTGTGTAGGGCACCAGAATGGGTAGTAAAGGTATACATGATTCGAATTTTATTAATCTCTACATAGTACATTACATAAGGTTTATAGTAAGTTCTTTTTAAAGATTTATTTTATGTATGCAAGCACTCTATCTATACCTACATGCCAGAAGAAGGTATCAGATCCCATTACAGATGGTTGTGAGCCACCATGTGGTTGTTGGGAATTGAACTCAGGACCTGTGGAAGAGCAGCTAGTTCCCTTAACTGCTGAGGAATTTCTGCAAGGCCCCATATGTTCTTAATGCTATAAGAAGACAAGCTGGGAAGGAGACTGGTGTGTCTAGAAGCAGCTGAGGACGTAGACGTAGCTCCTCTTGGGGTTCACTCCACAAACTTGGTCTGAGGCATTCATGGGCCAGGGTCTGCTCTTCCAATGCTTGATTCGTGTTGTGTTTTGTTTCCTTTCTTCAAAACGACTAATTGTGTCAAATTAAGATCTGGAAAGTCTGACCTAAGGGTTCCTAAACAGTGTCCAGAGGGTATTTTGTTTTCCCAGCCTCTTCTCACCCTGCAGCCACTTCCACTTTACAAGCCCCAGAGGCAGCCATTTGAATGACGGCTCTGAGAGCTCCAACAGCCTTTTGAGGTCTTGTTGTTGCTTTGTTTTCAATTTTTCTCCAATGATGGTGATGGAGCCCAGGATCTCACACACACTAGGCAAGTGTCCTGCCCCTGAGCTGCATCCACTCCACTAAGGCTGTAACTAACTTCTTCAGCATCTGTCCAGTGTGCAGCCTTGCCTGAGCTCTCCTCTTCTAGTTCCTGCCATTCTCCAGGAAATTACACATTCCCAGTCCAGGATGGCCAGGGCGGGTTGCAGAGCAACTCAGGTGATCACTGTGGTCAGCCAGGGTTAAGACTAAGGGTAAGAAGTAAAACTTACAACCACATTCAAGGACTACATTACAAGTACATTCAGCAGGCACAGAGAGGCCAAGCGACTGCCCAACAGCCACACTGTTGGCTTGGAGATCCATTAGTAATGTCTGTTTAGGGCACAGGAATGGGCAGTGAGAATGTTATTCAAGACAGGCTGACTGTGTGACCCTTGCCTCTACTGTGCTCCAGGTATCTGCATATATTATCTCATTTACTCGACAACTTTATTATTAAAAATGAAAAGCAAAACACCTGGGAACAAACCACAAGTATTAAATAATCAACCTGAAGTCCTTGAACTAATCAGACAGCTAATAAATACTATTTTCTGTCTTGATTAATCCAGTAGCATGGTATTTGTTAAAACTCATTTAGTGGCTTGCTTAAGAGAATGGCTTTCACAGAGGGTTACCGTTGAAATAAATCCTGACCTGCAGGTCATGACATGGGACAGAGTCACATGGAAGTCTGCAGATTACTTGGAGGTAGGTGGACAGGGAAGCAGACTGGATGGACAAAGGGAGAGGGAACCACACAGCCATACTAAAGGTGAGTAGTGTAGATCTGGGTCCTCTTATAATTTTGCCCCGTGCCTGCAGCTCCAACAGGAAACCAAGAGATGTGTGGGTGTGTGCTGCCCTCGGGTGGCCAATATTAGTATTGCATTACTGAGATGCGATCAGACAACCACGTAGGAACAGGGCTTCATGTTGCCCATTATTCAGGAGGTGTTGATTGTGTTTAAAATTCTCCCTTCTCTATGTCAGCTAACATTTTCTGTATGATGTGTGACATCCCCTCAGCTCCTTAGATGCCCTGAGAAGATGCAGAAGAAGTGGCTAGTATGGATTCCCCCCCTCTCTTCTGCTGGTTACTCAGTGATCCTTGAAGTGAGCATGCCAGGTAGAGGATGTGATTCTCAGATGAGAAAGAGAATGGTAGAAGCATCCACACAGAAAACTTGGGACTCCATGTTTAGCAGGATGGACATGATCCTCACTCTGAAATGAAGGCTGACGGAAGTGTACTTTGCACCCTCCCATGGTCACCAGGTCACCAAGACACCTTGGGATAACTATCGGTCACCATTTTAATATTCTGCCAGGCATAGGTATGTGATGTTGGGGAAAGTCATCCCCCATCTCTGAGCCCGGTCTCCACGTGGTAAGGAGAATAACAGTACTCTCACCTTTGAGGGGTGCTATGAATGCCCCCCTATGATCAAAGCATAGTACAGAGATTGGTCCCCTCCAACCACAAGTATATGTGTCACCCTGAAAGCCAAGCATGTCCAGATGAGGCAGCTCCCTCAGAGGAGCAGGAGAGAAGAGGACATGGAATCTGTAAGTCAGATTTCTGAATCTGAGTCCTGGTCCTGCCTCTTCAGCCTAAGTGACTTTGAACATGATACCTGACTCGGTTTCCACACCTGAAAAATAGGGGTAGGGCCATCTGCACCTTGAAGGTTGCGCTCACAGCAGACACAGTAGATGTGTGAATTGGAACCAGCTGCTGCAGGTGGGTTCTGGGCACCAAGTAATTGCTGGTGTTCTGAGCACCAATCTGTTCTTCCTACTGACTCCTCTCAAGATGGTACCAGGCACAGATCTGATCCTGTGCTGGATGGAAGAGAAGAGACAGTAATGGGTGTGCCCTCTCGGTCCCCAATTACCTCAGTGGGCACAAGGTCACACTATCTTATGTGGTTTTGAACAGTAGGGAACCTGGCTATAGACCAACTTCCCTAAGGTAACTTTGCAGGCTTGAAGGAAGGACCCCAATAGGGAGACCTTTTTCTTGGGCAGGACTGTAGAGCTAGCTGGGATGTGAGGAAGGGAGGTGACATGTGCAAGGTGGTACCCAGGCTTAAGGCAGAGAATGCTGGTTTGTGACCATCATGTTCCCAGACAGGCTTTGACTGGCTTGTGTTGACCCATCACCCCCCACTGGGATCAGTGAGAACCTTGAGGAGCTGAATGTACACCAACTGTGCCTACCTGGCGGGAAGGGGTTAAGAACCCCACTGTGTTCTATGTTGTGCTTCTGGGTCCTGGTGTCACAAGTGTAGATATGGGATTGCTTAGCTCTTGCCTCTCAGAACCCATCATGCATATCCCCAGGTTGGTGCTGTTCACATGCTTTTCTCCTTCCTACAGTAACTCTTAGACTGACCAGAAGTTTACTTCTCCCAAGAATAGCTGCTTCCTGTGACAAGGACCCTGATCCAGAAGACAGTGGGGCTTTGGCAACTTACCTATTTCTCTTAGTCAGGGTTTCTATTTCTGCACAAACATTATGACCAAGAAGCAAGTTGGGGAGGAAAGGGTTTATTCAGTGTACACTTCCATGTTGCTGTTCATCACCAGGAAGCCAGAACTGGAACTCAAGCAGGTCAGGAAGCAGGAGCTGATTCAGAGACCATGGAGGGATGTTTCTTAGCAGCTTGCTCTCTTATAGAGCCCAAGACTACCAGCCCAGGGATGGTGCCACCCACAAGGGGCCTTCCCCCCTTGATCACTAATTAAGAAAATGCCTTACACCTGGATCTCATGGAGGTATTTCCTCAACTGAAGCTCCTTTCTCTGTGATAACTCCAGCTTGTCTCAAGTTGACACACAAAACCAGCCAGTACACTATTAAAATGAGGTCAGCTGGGGAGCTGTAGAAAATATTGAGTCATAGCAACATCTGAGATCCCAATGAGATGCAATGGTCTGAGCTTTCAACTTGGCACTGAAGTATTTAAGCCAAATGCAGCCAAAGGGTAAGACAGGAACCACCTGAGAGACGATGACTACAAATTGCAACAGCGCTAGAAGAAGGGGCTGAGGAGAGTTAGAAAGGAGAGGCTGGATATGAGGCCATCAGAGGAGGGACCTGTCCAAACCCCATTTCCAGAAGCAAGTGGGAAGAATCTACTGAATCTCCAGCCTCAGGAATCCTACTGAGGACACAGAGAGAACTGCCGAAAACAAAAGCAAGCTTGTCACCTACAAAACTGGGCGTTCCTCCTTCAATGTGGTGGAGAAGGGCTGCTTGCTGAGCAGAAGCCACATGTTCATGCCTCTTATAACATATTTAGGGGTTACCTAACACTAACCCCAAACCCAAACCCAAACCCAACCCTAACCCCAAGCCTTTAAAAGTCAGAAAAGGGCCCGGAATCCTTGGGACACAGGGACTGAGGAACAGCCGGGAGGAAGGAGCCTTCCGGGTTCCATCTGTGGCGGGAGAACTCAGCCTGGGCCACCAGGGCTCCATAGCCAAATAGTGCTGGGAGAAAGCTAGCCTCCCAGGAGTGTGGGCAAGCCTGTCTGCTGAGAGGGATCCACCTGGAATACCCAGGACACAGGGACTGAGGAGTGGTCTTCTGGTTTCTTTCGGTGGCCGGGGAGCGGATCCTGTGACACAGGGCTCCATACTCAAATAGTGCCAGGAGAGAGCTGGTATCCCAGGAGTGCTGACACACCTTCAAGCACAGGCAAGACCACCACTTCTGTTCAAATTCACTGGATCAAGAGGGACCCATGCAAACAGGAAACAAGGGACAGCTGGGAACTAGATCCTTCTGGTTTCTGTCTGCACCCCAGACCTGACCCTGCACCACAGCTCTCCAAACCCAAATCCCTCTCAGAGAGAACTGGTCTTCAAGGAGTATTGACACCTAGGCTTTCAGGAAAGACAAGTCACAGTCAGAGAGAGTGAGACCAGCTAACACCAGGGATAACCAGATGGCAAAAGGCAAGGGCAAGAACATAAGGAACAGAAACCAAGGATACTTGGCATCATCAAAACCCAGCTCTCCCACCACAGCAAGCCCTGGATACCCCAACACACCAGAAAAGCAAGACTCAGACTTAAAATCACATCTCACGATGATTACAGAAGATTTTAAGCAGGAAATAAATAACTCCCTTAAAGAAATACAAGAGAACACAGGTAAACAACTAGAAGCCCTTAAAGAGGAAACACAAAAAATTCCTTAAAGAATTATAGGAAAACACAATCAAACAGGCAGAATTACAGGAAAACACAATCAAACAGATGAAGGAAATGAACAAAACCATCCAGGAACTAAAAATAGAAATAGAAACAATAAAGAAATCACTAAGGGAGACAACCCTGGAGTTAGAAAAGCTAGGAAAGATATCAGAAGTCATAGATGCAAGCATAACTAACAGAATACAAGAGATAGAAGAGAGAATCTCAGGTGTGGAAGATACCATAGAAAACATTGACACAACAGTCAAAGAAAATGCAAAATGCAAAAAGCTCCTAACCCAAAGCATCCAGGATATCCAGGATACAATAAGACAGAACCTGAGGATAATAGGTATAGAACAGAGTGAAGATTCCCAACTTAAAGGACCAGTAAATATCTTCAACAAAATTATAGAAAACTTCCCTACCCTAAAGAAAGAGATGAACATAAATATACAAGAAGCCTACAGAACTTCAAATAGACTGGACCAGAAAAGAAATTCCTCCCATCACATTATAGTCAAAACACCAAATACACAAAATAAGGAAAGAATATTAAAAGCAGTAAGGGAAAAAGGTCAAGTAACATATAAAGGCAGACCTATCAGAATTATGCCAGACATCTCACCAGAGACTATGAAAGCTAGAAGATCCTGGGCAGATCTCATACAGACTCTAAGAGAACACAAATGCCAGCCCATGCTGCTATACCCAGCAAAACTCTCAATTATCATAGATGGTGAAACCAAAATATTCTATTACAAAATTAAATCACAGTATGTTTCCACAAACCCAGCCCTACAAAGAATAATAGATGGAAAATGCCAACTCAAGGAGGGAAACTACACCCTAGAAAAAGCAAGAAAGAAAGTAATCTTTCAACAAACTCAAAAGCAGATAGCCACACAAACATAAAAATAACATCAAAAATAACAGGAAGCAACAATCACTATTCCTTAATATCTCTTAACATCAATGAACTCAAGTCCCCAATAAAAAGACATGGACTGACAGACTGGATCCATAAACAGGACCCAGCATTTTACTGCATCCAGGAAACGCACCTCCGTATTGAAGACAAACACTACCTAAGAGTAAAGGGCTGGAAAACAATTTTCCAGGCAAATGGTCCCAAGAAACAGGCTGGAGTAGCCATTCTAATACTGGATAAAATCGACTTCCAACTAAAAGTCATCAAAAAAAAAATAATAATAAGGAAGGACACTTCATCCTCATCAAAGGAAAAAACTACCAAGAAGAACTCTCAATTCTGAACATCTATGCCCCAAATGCAAGGGCACCCACATTCATAAAAGAAACTTTACTAAAGCTCAAAGCACACATTGCACCTCACATAATAATAGTGGGAGACTTCAACACCCCACTATCCACAATGGACAGATCTTGGAAACACAAACGAAACAGAGACACAGTGAAACTAACAGATGTTATTAACCAAATGGATTTAACAGATATCTATAGAACATTTCATCCTAAGTCAAAAGAATATACCTTCTTCTCAGAACCTCATGGTACCTTCTCCAAAATTGATCATATAATTGGTCACAAAACAAACCTCAACAGATATAAGAATATTGAAATAATCCCATGCCTCCTATCAGATCACTACAGATTAAGGCTGGTCTTCAATGGCAACAACAGAAAGCCCACATACACATGGAAGCTGAACAACGTTCTACTCAATGATAGCTTGGTCAAGGAAGAAATAAAGAAAGAAATTAAAGACTTCCTAGAATTTAATAAAAATGAAAGTACAACATATCCAAGCCTATGGGACACAATGAAATCAGTGTTAAGAGTAAAACTCATAGCTCTGAACGCCTCCAAAAAGAAACTGGAGAGAGCACATACTAGCAGCTTAACAGCACACCTGAAATCTCTAGAACAAAAAGAAGCTAATACACCCAAGAGGAGTAGAAGGCAGGAAATAATCAAATTAAGGGCTGAAATCAACCAAGTAGAAACTAAAAGAACTATACAAAGAATCAACAAAACCAGGAGCTGGTTCTTTGAGAAAATCAACAAAATAGATAAACCCTTAGCCAGACTAACCAGAGGGCACAAAGACAGTATCCAAATTAACAAAATTAGAAAGTAAAAGGGAGATATAACAACAGATTCTGAGGAAATTCAAAAAATCATCAGATCCTACTACAAAAGCCTATACTCAACAAAATTGAAAAATCTGGATGAAATGGACAAGTTTCTAGACATACCAATTACCAAAGTTAAATCAGGATCAGATAAACCATCAAAACAGTCCCATAACCCGTAAAGAAATAGAAGCATTCATTAAAAGTCTCCCAACCAAAAAAAAAAAAAAAAAGCCCAGGACCAGATGGCTTTAGTGCAGAATTCCATCAGGCCTTCAAAGAAGACCTAATACCAACACTCTTCAATCTATTCCACAAAATAGAAACAGAAGAAACACTACCCAATTCATTCTATGAGGCCACACTTACACCAAAACCTCACAAAGACCCAACAATAAAAGAAAACTTCAGACCAATTTCCCTTATGAATATCGATGCAAAACTACTCAATAAAATTCTTGCAAACAAAATCCAAGAACACATCAAAATGATCACTCACCATGATCAAGTAGGCTTCACCCCAGGGATGCAGGGATGGTTCAATACCTGGAAATTCATCAATGTAATCCACTACATAAACAAACTCAAAGAAAAAAACCACATGGTCATTTCATTAGATGCTGAAAAAGCATTTCACAAAATTCAACATCCCTTCATGATAAAAGTTTTGGAAAAATCAGGAATTCAAGGACTATACCTAAACATAGTAAAAGCAATATACAGCAAACCAGTGGCCAACATCAAACTAAGTGGAGAGAAACTTGAAGCAATCCCACTAAAATCAGGGACTAGACAAGGCTGCCCTCTCTCTCCTTATCTATTCAATATAGTACTTGAAGGTCTAGCTATAGCAATTAGAAAACAAAAGGAGGTCAAAGGGATACAAATTGGAAAGGAAGAAATCAAAATATCACTATTTGCAGATGATATGATGGTATACTTAAGTGACCTGAAAAACTCCACCAGAGATCTGCTACAACTGATAAACAACTTCAGCAAAGTGGCCAGATACAAAGTTAACTCAAGCAAATCAGTAGCCTTCCTATACTCGAAGGATAAACAGACTGAAAAGAAATTAGGGAAATGACATCCTTCACAATTGTCACAAATAGTATAAAGTATCTTGGTATGACTCTAACCAAACAAATGAAAGACAAGTTCTGTATGACATGAACTTCAAGTCTCTAAAGAAAGAAATAGAAGAAGACCTCAGAAGATGGAAAGATCTCCCATGCTCTTGGATTGGCAGAATTAATATAGTTAAAATGGCCATCCTGCCCAAAGCAATCTACAGATTCAATGCAATCTCCATCAAAATTCCAACTCAATTCTTCATAGATTTAGCAAGAGCAATTCTCAAATTCATATGGAATAACAAAAAACCCAGGACAGCAAAAACTATTCTCAACAATATAAGGACTTCTGGGGGAATCAGCATCCCTAACCTCAAGCTGTACTACAGAGCAGTAGTGATAAAAACTGCATAGTATTGGTACAGTCACAGGCAGGTAGATCAATGGAATAGAATTGAAGATCCATAAATGAACCCACACACTTACGGTCACTTGATCTTTGACAAAGGTGCTAAAACCATCCAATGGAAAAAAGACAGCATCTTCAACAAGTGGTGCTAGTTCAACTGGCAGTCTACATGTAGAAGAATTCGAATTGATCCATTCCTATCTCCCTGTACAAAGCTCAAGTCCAAGTGGATCAAGGACCTCCACATAAAAACCAGATACACTGAATCTAATAGAAGAGAAAGTGGGGGAAAGTCTCAAACACATGGGCACAGGGGGAAAGTTCCCTGAACAGAACACCAATGGCTTATGCTCTAAGATCAAGAATCAACAAATGGGACCTCATGAAATTACAAAGCTTCTGTAAGGCAAAGGACACTGTAAATAGGACAAAATGGCAACCAACAGATTGGGAAAAGATCTTTACCAATCCTACGTCTGATAGAGGGCTAATATCCAATATATACAAAGAACTCAAGAAGTTAGACTCCAGAGATCCAAATAACCCTATCAAAGAATGGGGAACAGAACTAAACAGAGAATTGTCAACTGAGGAAACTCGAATGGCTGAGAAGCACCTAAAGAAATGTTCAACATCCTTAGTCATCGGGGAAATGCAAATCAAAACAACCCTGAGATTCCACCTCACACTGGTCAGAATGACTAAGATCAAAAACTCAGGTGACAACAGATGTTGGCGAGGATGTGGAGAAAGAGGAACACTCCTCCATTGCTGGTGGGATTGCAAGTTGATACAACCTCTCTGGAAATCAGTTTGGCAGACCCTTAGAAAAATGAGCATAATACTACCCGAGGACCCAGCTATTCCACCCCTGGGCATATACCCAGAAGATGCTCCAACATGTAATAAAGATACATGCTCCACTATGTTCATAGCAGCCATATTTATAATAGCCAGAAACTGGAAACAACCCAGATGTCCCTCAACAGAGGAATGGATACAGAAAATGTGGTACACTTACACAATGGAATACTACTCAGCTATTATAAACAATGACTTCATGAAATTCACAGGCAAATGGATGGAACTTGAAAATATCATCCTGAGTGAGGTAACTCAGTCACAAAAGAATGAACACGGTATGTACTCGCTGATAAGTGGTTATTAGCCCAAAAGTTCGGAATACCCAAGAGTCACTTCACAGCAACCATTCGGCTGAGTGTGAGGTCCCAGATGGAGGACTTGGAGAAGGGACTGAAGGAGCTGAGGGAGTTGGCAGCCCCATGGAGGGAGCAATAGTGTCCACTGGCCTGACCCCTCGATGCTCCCGGAGACTGGACCACCAACCAAAGAATACACATGGAGGGACCCATGGTGCTGGCCACATATGTAGCAGAGAAGGATCTTGTTAGCCATCAGGGGGAGGAGAGGCCCTTGGGCCTGAGGGTGTTAGATGCCCAATATAGGAGAATGCCAAGGAGGGAAGATGAGAGTGGGTGGGTGGGTGGGGCAATACCCCCATAGAGGCAGGGGAGGGGGGAGGAGATAGGGAGGTTCCAAAGGGGAGATCTGGAAAGGGGGAAACATTTGAAATGTAAATAAGGTATCAAAAAATAAAAATAAAATAAATGTCAGAAAAAGAGCAATTGCCTGGCCAACAGCACAGCCTGGGAACTCTCCAGGGTGCTGAACCTCTCCTGGCTTATTTCTTCCTCCAGGGAGCCCCACCCTGGTCAGAGCCCTGCCTTTCTGGAAGCTGATTTCTGAGCAACAGAGGAGCATCCCTATCGGAGCACTAAAGGAGCACCTGGGGATCCGGACAGCTTCGAAGATACATTGCCCTTGAAAACACCTAGAAATCTATTTTCAGAAAGCTTTGAAGCTAGCTCCCCCACATACCCTTGTTGTAAATGATTTATTGAACAAATGGCTCAACCACATTTAGACTCTTTCTTTCATTCTGTAGCTGTTTTTATCCCTCAGGCCCATGTGTCCTCCCCCCTCTCTCATCTTTCTCCTTTCCCTTTCCCCTCCCTCTTTTCTTTCCTTTGTCCCATCTCTATTTTTCTCTCTCCTTCCTCCAGGGGATAAAAGTTACATGTTTTAATTATTTTTTGGAAACAATGATTCTCATTGACTTTGCTGTATTCACATTCTAAATTTGAGCTGGAATAATCCTACTGTCCTCTAGGGTAGAAAATGTCTTTGTCCACAGTCTCCCTCACTGTTGGCCACTCTTTTGTGTGTGTGTGTGCTGAAGCAGAAAGCTTGACTTGAAGCCATTTCCTGTGTCAATCAGCTTCCCGCTACTATAACAAGCATCTGAGATAATCGGCTTAAAAAGATTGGTCTGGTGAAATGATTCAGTGAGTAAAGGCACTTGCCACCAAGCCTGATAACCTGGGGTCAATCCCAGAAACCCATGTGGTGAAAGAAGAGAACCAATTCCCAAAAGTTGTCCTCTGACCTCCACATGCACCTTGGTACATAAATGCACCCACATACATAAGCACATGTACATCCTAAAATAAATAAATTGATGTTCTTAAAGATAATATTGGTTACTTTTCTGTTGTAATAAAACACCAAGACCAAAAGCAACTTACAGAAGGAAGGGTTTATTTGGCCTTACAGTTTCAGAGGGGGGTTCATTATGGCAGGGAAGAGCAGGAGCAAGAATCTGAGAGACTACATCTCCATCCACATGCAGGAATCAGATAGAGAACTGGAAACTGAGGGAAGCTATAAACTCTTCAGGCCCTCTCCAAGTGCTGTACTTCCTCCCTCCCTTAAAGCTCCACATCCCAAAGGTCCATAACCTCCCCAGACAGTACCACCTACATGTTCAAATACATGAGCCTATGGGGACATTGCATTCAAACTATGAGAGAGGGAGGGCTGGAGAAATGGCTCAGCGGTTAAGAGCACTGACTGCTATTCTAGAGGTCCTGAGTTCAATTCCCAGCAACCACATGGTGGCTCACAACCATCTGTAATGGAATCCGATGCCCTCTTCTGGTGTGTCTGAAGACAGCAACAGTGTACCTACATACATGAAATAAATAAATAAATCTCAACTATGAGAGAGGGAGAAGAGGAAGGCGGAAGAAGAAGAGGGAGAGAGAGATTGCTTTAGATCATGGTGGTAGAGGGTCTTGTCTGCTATGGGCTATCAGGGCAAGGAGCAGAGAGAAGACATCAGAGCAAAGCCATGGCTAGCAAGCAAAGAGTGATCATAAAGGCCCCCTATTCCCCTTTAAGACCTCATCGCCAGCCACCTAAAAACATCTCCTTATGCCCTACATCTTTTTAAGTTGTGTAATTATATTGTGTTTATGAGTGTTTGCTTACGTGTATGTTTGTACACCATATTCATGAAGTGCCTGTGGAGGCTTAGCTAGAAGAGAGCATCAGTTTTCCTAGGACTGGAGTTACAGAGGATTGTGCCATGAGTGTGCCAGGAATCAAACCTAGTGACTGTGCTCTTAACTACTGACCCATCTCTTCCAGCCCTGTCTCCACTCTGTGTGTGTGTCTGTCTGTCTGTCTGTCTGTCCCATCACATAGGTAAAGTGGTGTGTGTCTGTGTCTGTCTGTCTGTCTGTCCCATCACATAGGTAAAGTGGTGGTGGGGTTGTTAAAATGATCAATTGTTCAACAAACAGATGCTGAGCTCTAATATATGTCAGGGACATACTTTATTATTTACTTATTTATTGGTTTGTTTATTTGTTACTAGCCCTCTTTAATTTTTATTGCAAGGTATGATTTTGCTAAGTTGCCTAGCCCGAGTTCAGACTTTCAGTTCTCCCAAGTAACTGAGATGACAGCCATCTGCCATCCCATCCAACTGGGATGGTGTCATTGGTTCAAGAAAGGCAGCTATGACTAAGACAAAACCAAGGCCCCGATGAAGGGAGCTGGCCCACTCACCTTGGAGTTGACAGTGTGACACCACCAGAGGCAAAGCCCACCATTAAATATGTTTGTGGCCATTGGAGCATCCCAGGATAGAGTTCTAAGCCAAATGCTCAACCTGGAGGGCGATTCTGTCTTTCCTTTGATGCACACATATGCTCAAAGTCCCTGGCTGCTAAGTGTATCTACAAAAGGTGCCATGTTTCCATGCTAGTCCAATTTTCTATCTCCAGAGCAGATTCCCATGAAGTGTGTGCTCTGATATGGGCCCTGACAGGGATGTCAGCCATGGAGACTCAAGATACAACATGGGATCTCAGTTCTGTAGCCTGTGAGATTATATAAAATGAGGAAGGAGTTTCACAGGGGTGGAGACACCAGAGACCACATAAATGCCCTTTAGAAGAATTGTGTGAGGTGAGAGTATTAAATTGTGGCATAGTAAGTTGTCATTGAATGATTAATATGAGGCCCAGTGGATTATACATGTTGGAAACCCACATGCATCTTCTCTCATGGACATGAGCTGAGCAGCAGGAAACAGCAGTGACTTAGCTAAGATTATGCAAGTCTAGAACCAGGCAGGATTATCCCAGCATGCCTTGAAGTCTATTTTCCCTTACCTTTTCAGAATCCCTATGGGATGGAATACCTCTAGGAGCCTCTATGTGGGAATCTTGGTCCCAGCATGATATTCCTGGGAAGTAGCAGAGCTACTGGGAGGTGAGGCCTGGGAAGTGGGAGGTCAAAGGGAACTGTGGCATCCTGGGCCCCTATCTTCATCTTTCTTAACCCCCATCATGGGGTTTGCTCCGTCATGAGTCTTCCACTGTGGTGCATGATTTACCATGGAGTCAGTCACAGAGCTAAGTGATCATGCATCAGAAGCTCCAGATGGTGAATGAAAAGTACTCTTTTTTCCTCTATGAGTCAACATAGTTGCAGAATGTGTCATAGTTCCAGAAAGCCAACCAGCACAAGGGCCTCACATGGATGGTTCACATGTCATTCAGAAAATACACTTGAGTTTGGGGGCTGCAGTTTTGTGCTCTCAAGAAGCAAGAAAACATGGGCAGGAGTTGGATCATAGAGTCTGGTGAGTGACAATGTCATCTCATTGCTGTAGTTTAGATTTGATTTTCAGTATGTCTGGATGTCAGCTGATCACACAGATTTATGACTTCTGATAGAATTGAAGGATTGGATGGATGGATGAATGGATGGATGGGTGGATAAATGGAAGGATGGATGGGTGGGTGGGTGGATAGATGGATGGATGGATGGATAGATGGATGGATAGATGCATGGATAGATAGATAGATAGTGGATGGATGGATAAATGGAAGGATGGATGGATAGATGGGTGGGTGGATAGATGGATGGATGGGTGGATGGATGGATAGATGGGTGGATGGATGGGTGGATAGATGGATGGATAAATTGATGGATAGATGGGTGGATGGATGGGTGGATAGATGGATGGATAAATTGATGGATAGATAGATGATGGAATGGTAGATGGGCAGATGAATAATGGATGGTTCTGTACTAGACTAGGAGACACACCCAGGCTGCAGTTCTCTCTTTGCCTCAGATTTATTAATGTACAATTGACAACTAAAAGTACGTGTATTTAGGTGAGCAACATGATGGTATAATACATAGAGGTTGTGGCAAGGTCAGCAGAGTCAGGCTGTTAGCACAGCCATCACACTGCTGTTTCCTGTGTGCATGGTGAGAAATTTCGGACTATCTTTTTACAGGAGTTCAAGGATCGGACACATTGTTACTGAGCACACTGTTACTCAGTAACTAAGGTACTGCTGCTTCTTGAAGGAGCATGTGAAGCCAGCTTCCCAGCCCAGGTGCCGCTCTCACCCACTGGGAGATGTGGGGCTGGGAATGTTCTTCATGTTGGTGGATCTGGGTTTAAGCAAAGAAGCTGCTCTCAAGTTAAACCCAGCAAAATGTGCCAGGGAGAGAGGTTGTCTGTACTTAGATTTTTGTTATTAGAGACAGGGTCTCACTATGTAGCCCAGGCTAGCTTTGAACTCCTACATTAGTATTCCCAGTCCTGAGATTACAGGATTGTGCTACCATGCCAAACTTAATGATCTAAGCAGTCAGGCCGGTCTCACAGGGTAATCATCCCTGTGGTTACTGCAGAAACAGTCATTTCACTACCATTTATCAGTTCACAGCAACAGAAACTAAGCCTGGCAAAGGAAGAGGCTTGATCACAGTGGACTAGAGAGTGGGGTCATGGACAGCTGCTCATGGGATGGCACCACGGTTGAGTCTAGAAGGGAGAATAGCTGTGAGTGAGTGAAGGAGAGGGAACCCCAGGTGTGTATGAAGGTGCAAAGATTCTGGGCTTTTCTGGTAGTTCTGGGTACCCAGACAGGGCTGAGGCATGGAGGATGATGAGGCTGGAGAGGTGAGTGGCCTGAGTGCTGGGTAGAAGAATTCAGACATGATCCTGTAAGTTGTGGGAAGCTGGTAGAGAATGCTGACCTGAGGCAGTAAAGGAACAGTGTGAGAGAAAACTAACATGGAAATTTAAAGTGAGGACTCTGGAGCCACACTAAGTTCTCAAACCCAGCCTCAGACACTCACCACTGTGTGATCTTGGAAATGAGGCTTTACTTTTCTGGACCTTGTTCCCATCTGTGAACTTGTACCTTCTCCCAAAGGCTATTACAATGGTAAATGCTCCATGATCATTGAGAATCTCACTCAGAGCATGCTAAGTGTCATGTGTGGACACCACAGCTGTTATGCTGGACCTTGGTGATTGGCTATTGCCACATGGATCAGAGATGCATACTAACTTTAACCTTAAATGCAAAGAGTTCTTTTGGGTGTCTGTGTCATTCATAATTATGGGTTTCATAAAAGTCTCTGCTGTGTGCACCATGTCTATTTCTTCCCCTCTCCTCCACCTCCCACTGGGCTCCTTTCTTCCCTAACTTCCCCTTCAGCTTTCATGACATGCTTGTGCGTGGACACACATACAGAAGCACACATGAATGCATAAATTCACACAAATATGTACTCAGGGATGCACAGACACACGTGCGTTCATACATACACACACAAATGCACATACACATGCACACAAATATACACACAAGGATGCAGACACATAGACAGACATATATTCACACATATACATAAATACATGCACAATGATGTACAGAGACACACATATATTCACATATATGCACAAATACACACATATACATACACTTACACACATAAATGCACATACACATATTCACATACACATTGATACACACTTTTACACACATTTACAACTGTATACACATATACAGATACACATGCACACATACACATATATACACATATATGCATGGACACATAGATGTTCATACTCATTTACATATATACACATATGAACATACACATTCGTGTATATATTATATATACATACATATACAAGCACACATATGCACTTGTACATATGTGTGTCCATACACATGCACTCACACACATACACATATGCACATGTGCACATACATGTGTGTCTTTACCTATCTGCATACTCCAAGATCTACAAATGAGAGAGAATGTGCTATCTGTCCATCTGGCTTATTTCACTCAATGTCATTCCACTTCATTAATTTTCTGGGAAAAATGCAGAACTCATTCTTTGCTGAATAATAATGTGTTGTGTGCATATACCATATTTTGTCTGTCCCTGTGTTGATGGACACCCAAACTGATGCCATGACTTGGCTGTTTCCACTGGTGCTGCAGCATGGGCATGCAAGTGTCTCTATGGGATGAGTCCTCCCCGGTGTGCCCAGGAGAGGCTGTATAGCAGTTTCATTTCCATTTGGAAGAGAGCCTCGCTTCTGACTTCCACACTGTCTGCACCAGTTCACACTCCACCAGCAGTGAGCAAGCTCCTTTTCCCCCACATCCTCACCAGTATCTGAGGTTCTCTTGGTGACAGTTACTCTGATTGGGAGAGATGGGATCCCATGTAGTTTTCATTTGCACTCCCTTGATAGCTACAGAACGTCAATCCTTTTATACATTTATTGGCCCTTTGTTCTTCATCTTTGAGAGCTGTCTACTCTTTTCAATAATTCATTTGTTGGGCTGGATCATTCTTGGTAGTTGGTCTTTTGAGTTCTTTATGTATTATGATATTAATCCCTTTGAGTGCACAGCTAGCAAAGAGTTGTCTTCCATTCTGCAGGCTCCACCATCACTCAGTGCTTTACTGTGCTGTGGTTTTTTCCTTGGTCTTTGGTTTCATGCAATCCTACAGTCAATTCTGGCTCTTATTTCCTGAACTCTTGGAGTCTTCAGAAGGTCTTTGCCTCTGTATACATCTTAGAGTGTCTTTTCCATGCTGCCCTCGAGCAGTTTCAGAGTTTCATGTCTCATGTTCAGGCCTTTGATTCATTTGAATTGATTTTTGTACAGGGTGAGAGGCAGGGATCTAGCTTCATCCTTTTGCCCATGGATGCCCAGTTTTCCCAGCACTGTTGGTTGAAGAGGCTGTCTGTTCTTCAATGAACGTTTTAGGCAGCGTGGTCTAAAATTATATCTGTAACTTACTCCTCAGCTTTTCCAGATTCCCCTAAAACCAGCAGCTTGCAAATGGGAAACCAGATAGGAGCCAGGGGACATTTTAGCAGCAGGGAAGAAGCAGTGGCACCCTTGTTTGTATAAAGTTTCATGTGAGCAGGACCACATCCCCTCATCTCACACTGTCACTCACTGCACAGCAGTGGGAAAGAGCAGTTGGGGCAGAGACTGTTCACCCTTCAGGCCTGTGCAGAAAATACTCAACCAGGCCCAATGACAAGGAGTCTCTACTCTGGGCAGGGGGCACAGCTCATGCCATCAAACAAAGGGACTGCCTGCTCTCCGGAGACCCAAGACCCATCTGACCCTGGATTGTCTCAGAGGGCTCCTCTAGAACTCCTGCCACTCCTCCCACTCCAATGTCTTCTGAGACCAGTTGCTGGACTCTTTATGGGTCTTTTGCAAAATAATTCTTGAATCTTTAAATCTGGAAAGGAGACATTATGGAGAGCAACCGGTGACCTTTCTGGTGGCTCTCAATGTCTCTCCTCTTCGTTTTTAGCTTCTGTTACCCCAAGGACAGTGAGCGCCTAATTATTTCTTAACTAATCATGTCTCCAGGGTTCTGAGGAAATCTAGACGCTTGTCCTCCATTACAGCTTCCAAATTAGTTTCTCTATAGTTGGATGTGCTTTCTTTGTCTTTCTGTCTTAGTTTAGCCAAAAATAGTCTCTCAAACGGAGAGCTAAATTCTCTGAGATTTTGTTCACTTCAATTAACTTTTCTTAGGAGTCTGACTGTGTTAATGAGGTCTTTGCTCCTCAGGATCAGGGTCCTAGATTGCTGGGCTGATTTTTTTTTTTTTAATGCCAAGTCACCTTTTGTCCCCTATCAGTATGGAGGAGGGGCAGATATGGAAGGTAACAGAATCTGGTGACCCCAGGCCCTGTAACTTATAAATCAAAGCCCTAGACATGTTCAGCTTCCATGAAAGTGTGTGTGTGTGTGTGTGTGTGTGTGTGTATGTGTGTGTGTGTGTGTGTGTGTGTGTAAATATATGTGCACTAGCCACATGTGTGTGTACATACGGAAGACAGATGTCAATCTTGGGTTGTTCCCCAGGAATGCTGTCTGCCTCATTTTTTGACACAGAGTCTCTCACTGGCCTGGAACTTGCTGCTTAGGCTAGTCTGGTGCCCAGCTGGACCCAAAGATCATCTATCTCTACTTCTCTGTGCCTGGCTTTACATGGGTGCTGAGGATTGACCTCAGGGCCTGGCTTTACTGACTGAGCTGTCCCTTCAGCCAAGTGCTGATACTTTAATGATAATGGGGTGTGTTCCCTCTTCTCTCCTCCTGTGTTTCCAGAACCAGCAGTGGTCAGAACTGGATTTGATTGTCAAGTCCAGTGACCAAGTGCTCACCCTTGCTCCCCTTATATCATGGTTCAGAGGCTGTTGGTCCAAGTGCTGTTTGCAGTTTTGCAGTTGTGTGCACATGCCTCAGGGTATTCCACATTCTCCTGCAGCCTTGCAAGACATGAGCCTATTTCACAGATGGGAAAGCTGAAACCCAGAGAGATTTAGCCACAGGCCAGAGGTCACACAGCTGAGCAGGGGCAGGGTCACCACAAATTTACATCTTACTTCTTAAAGAAAGTTGTCTGTGATCCCTATAGATGGCTTTGTAATAATATTACAGCCCAAAAGCCAGGCATGGCCCAGGCTGAGCCAGAAGTCTGGTTACATGGGCCTCACTGGACTTTAGGTCAGGAGCTAGGCATGTTCATTTGGCCTCCTCCAGGGACTGAGGAAAAACAGTGAACTCCACACGGAGAAACAAGGATTTGAGCTCTCTTCAAATCTTGGCTATGTCATTTTCTAGCTGGTTGGTGCAGGAGTCCCTGACACCTCATGCTTCAAGTTACAGAAGTGATGGCCACCCACAGGCAATGCTGAGGGCCCTTGATCAGGTGTTCCATGAGTACCAGTTCCCTCCTCTCCCCTTCTCTCTCCCTCCTTCCTTTCCCTCCCCCCTCCTCCTCTTCTTCTTCCTCCTCTCTGTCCTCTCCTGCCTCACTCTCTTGCTCTCTTCTTTCCACTTGTCCTTCTGACCTCTCGGCTTGGTCCACCTGCTTACAATTCTACCAATCATGCATCAATGTACAAAGTGCTTTAGACGCACTTACACGGACGTTCAATGAGATGGAGCTTTAGAAATGTGGGAGTCATAGTGAGGGTGAGTACGTTGGACTCTCACTTCATCATGACAGGGGCTGAGATATTATGAAGTGTGTCCATGGTTGGCCCATGGTTGTGGGGGCCTCAGTCTGTGCCAGGCACCCCTGTGGCATTCAGGCTTCTTGTGAGGACTCCAGATGGCAATGATGGGAGTGTATAGGAAGTTAAATAGTTCACATCATGATTGGGAAATAAAAGAAGTGGAAGAGTCAGGGTCCCGCAGGCTCCTCCACAGACACACACTCAGAGATCTGTTTCCTCCTAGCACCCAGCTGTTAAGGGCTCCAACTCCTTCAGTCGTCCCCATAGTGGGAACCAGTCCTTTAACACACAGGAGAGCAGTGCAGATCCAGACCACAGCAATGGGAGGGGGATGCTGTGAAGGAGCAAGAGGATAGCAGAGGTTTAAAGACAGAGTCAAGGGGCTTGAGAGAAAGAGAGTTTGTGGTTAAGAGCACTTGCTGCTCTTGCAGAGGACCTGGGTTCAATATCAGAACACATGTATGGTGACTCACAACCAACTATAACTCTGAGTCCAGAGGGTCCTTTATAAACTGTGACTACAGCAGGAAGAGCATGGGACTGTCTAATGGTGGCAGTGCTGATTCTCCTTTCTCAGGGCTCTTTAAGAGGCCTTCTGCTGATTGACAAAGCATATCTGTGACAGAGCAGCTAAGGAGTTGGGCCCAGGGACTCCTGTCTGCCTGGAACCTAAATGCAGATCCCAGCTCTGATTGGTTCAACTCTGACCCACGACCAAAGATGCCACCTCTATGCATCTCAGAATGCCATCTGTGAGGTGGGATGATGGGGTCCCTTGGCCATGGGGCTGTGTGAATATTTTGTCTTAATTACAGTCACATAGCCTAGTGATGGTCTAGACTATGTTTAAGACATAGGTTATGAAAACATCCTGGAATATACATATGCAAACTAAAATATGCATGATGTCATTAGATGCGATACAGTATCACAGAGGCACTGCCACATGCGTTGTCCCCTATATAGAAACATTGTCATACAATACATGACCATGTTTATCATATTTTTATGATTAGCTATTACTGTAGAATATAAATAACATACATCATATTAGAATATATACATACATATGTATTTATACATGTGTATATTCCTATGTATATGTTCAGATTATATGTTCATATATATGTATGTGTATATGTATTCATATATACACATACATATATATGAATGAGCCAGGAATACCTGTAATCCCAGCATGTGGAAAGCCAACACAGGATTGTAAGTTTAAGGCCAGCCCAGGCTGTTTACCTGTCTCAAGAACAAAAAATAAAACAACAAAAGAAAGCAACTTTAACAAATTGTACATTATACAACATTCCAGAACATACAGTAATCATAAGAATAACACCTTAAAGTATGATCTGGCACACCCCACCTAATGCCTCCAGGAGTGGAGGGACCAGGCTGAATGTCTCTCTCCTTTAGAATAGCTCTGGGTTATTGGAGTGTTGAACCGGGGTAAGAATATGCTTTGGAGAGGGAATGGCTGGTAACCCTAGGTCATCAGTCTTTAGTGCATAGCTGCACTCTCAGGCCAGGCACAGGGTGGCAGCCACACTGCAGGCTGCTGTTATGATCCAGGACAGCACTGGGTGGCAGGCTTGTCCTGGTTTTAAGGACACCAAGTCCCAGCAATGTGGAGGAGGCACTGCTGGCTGAATACCTCTATCTTCCCACACCCGCCACTGTCCCGGAGTGACCCCCGTCAGCCTGGAATGCAGATTTGCCACCCACCCTTGCCCCAACCCTTGGAGCCCACGAAAGTCAGAGTGCCCACGGCTTTCCAGAATGCTCTGTGCAATAGGCAGATGCATTTTGCCCCTTGAGATCCTGTCACTTCTATTCTCGCCCTGACCAGACACTAACCACTTGGTAGATGTGCACTCTAGCCCAGGACATCTCCAGTCATTTCTTACACCAGCCCCGATGAACCTATCCATGCAGCAGAACCAAGGCAGCCACCTGTCTCATAAATCCTGGTGGGGATCATTGAAGACTGCCCTTCCTGGCTGGCTCTGTCCAGTCTGTCAGGGCCTCTCCACAGCTCTGGAAAGCATTTTCTCCTAGTCCTTTCCTAGGGTCAGCCTAGGACCCTAGGACCATTGCCCAGACCTTCCATCTCTCTCTACGGACACTGAGGCCTCTCTCAATAGACCCCCAACACTGCCTGACCTTCAAGTTCAGCCTGCCTAGCATACTCCATCACCATAGATCATTTCTTCCAAGGATCCTGCTCTCTACAGTGATCTGAGTCTGAACTGCCAGCCACTAACCTTCCCCCATGGGCCTGAACACACACAGACCCCTGGTCCAGACCCCACCACTATGTGGCCTTGAACAGGATAGTTTTCTTCCAGGTGAGTCATTCTAACACAGAAAAGTGCCAGTAGCCTCTACCCTATAGGGGGCAGCAGGATAAGTACCAAAGTTCCTAGCTAATTAACATGCTTCTGCCATGACAGGGAACATTCATTCATTCATTGTATATTGAACATATTCTATGAGCCTAGCTCTAGAGACACAATCTTTGGCAAAGTCCAAGGCTGAACCAGCCTTTCTGAGAATGCCATTTGATATAATGTACAGCATGTCAGAATACTGGCCTTCACTGGATTCACAGTTTTAAAATGCCATTAGTGACATAGTATTGGGGTTGAGGGTGGCTCTATCTGGTCACCAGAGATGCCACATTTTAATTTTGGCAGGATACGGGCCTCTGAGGAGGGGCGGAGTTACACATCTAGAATGGGACCTTCACATTGTGGGGAAGGAAAGCCAGAAGCAGAGACCATTCCCAAGAAGTTCATGGATGGAGAACTTTTCCTGAACTTTGACCTCAGGCTCCATCCCCTGCAGCACAGAGGTACAGAACAGATTCCACCCTGGGTCTACAGAGAGAACAGGAACAGTGGCATGGTGACAGAAGTGGAAGTTAAAAGTGCTGGTGGCCCACATCCCGGAGAAACTCAGTTTTAGCCAGAGAAGCTGGTAAAAGGGAAGGGCAGGATTCAGGGGCACCATGACCTCTTCCTTGTTGGAACAAAGTTCCAAATTGTTCACACTGCACCTGCTTGGGGGAAACTGTGCAGAGCCCTTCTGGAACTGTCAGGATTAGCCACCCACAACTTTTCAGAGTTAGGAACTGAGTGGCTCAGAGGGGGAAAAACTGCCCTAGTTTTGTAATTGGCTCCCATGGTGCTACTCAACAATTATTAAACTACGGACACAAAACCTCCCAGAGAAATCGCTCTGGGTCTCTGTTTATCATGTGCATTGCAAGACGAGTAGGGGCCATTCCATGGAGGGTCAGCTACCGGATGTTTCAAGGTCAGATAATTAACTTTCTCAAAATTTGCAAAGGGAACATGGATGACAACTAGGGGTTGCCTGACTTGATGGAGCCCACTGCACAGCTCTAGCCTCAGCATGTGCTGTTCTCACCTGTGTCCCTTCTGAGGTGACTGTCCTCCCATCCCCAAAGCCTACAGAGAGGTGGCAGGAGGTCAGCAAACTCCCAAGACAATACACTAAATTCTCTGCCTGGCTGTGCTGTATATTTTTCTAGGTCAGTGATGCTTGCAGCTGTTAGGCCAGCAATGAAAGCCTGCCCTAGGAACATTCTAGAAATGCCCATTTTTCAGGTCCCTTCCCTGGAGAAACTGGATGCACAACCCAATCCTGATATGTTTGCACCTTCTCCATGGTCAAGTCTGATATCCCTGAAAGCCATGCTCTGTAGAAGACAGCAATAGAGAGCGAGGCCTGGGGTGCCACTCCAACAGGGATTCTGTCACAAAGGGGCTCCCTTTTAGGAGATGGGAAGCTCTAGGTGACCACTGTTGCAGATCTCAGGATTGCAGTCACAGCCAGTGTGACAACACTCAGGGGGGTGAGGAGGAGATGGGAAAGAGGCAGGATGAGGTGAGTGGTCAGGCCAGAGGGTGAACTAACTCACTCAGCAAACATTTGCCAAGCTCTTATTATGTGACTTTAATGTTTACCCCTAGAGTCACATCTTGGAAGAACACATAGTCATGCTGTTTGGAGGTGAGGCCTCTGGAAGATTAATGGGTCCTGGGGGTTCAGCCCTCATGGAGTGAACAGGCTTGTGAGCCATGCAGAAATGGCTTTCTTACGAGAGTAAGCCCTGTCAGGAACTCTTGCTGCCTCACCAAACAGTGCTGTCACCTGTGGACCTCACAGAAGGCTCCTGTCCCTTGCAGCTCCTTTACCTGGGAATTCCATCCTCCAAAACTACCAGGTAAAGGGGCTTTGTTTGTTTGTTTGTTTTGTTTTGTTTTGTTTTGTTTTAATGACCCAATCTCAGGTGCTTGCCCTATTCTGTTTTAAAATAAATCTAATTTCTATTTACATGTATATGTGTGTGCTTGCACGTGTGTATGTAAGTGCCCTCTAAGGCCGAAAGACAATGTAAGATTCTCTGGTTGCAAGTTACCTAAAGTGGATGTTGGAAGATTCAGGTCCTCTGCAACGTGTGCTCTTAACCACTGAGCCATCTCTCCAGCCCAGATTCTGTCCTGGACTCTGGAACTATGGGCAACAGAGTCCCTGCCCTTAGGAAGGGTGTGTGATTGCAGGGTAAAGGGATGAAGGAGCCTTGTGCTATTGAAGGCAGTGAAGGTGGGTCAGATGGAGAGGGGATAGCTCAGAGGAAATGGCAGGGGTGGAAGATGTGGGAGGGGCCAGTACACACCTGGTGTGGGGGA
>JADRCH010000362.1:410710-453576 GCA_019843965.1 Rhynchomys soricoides
GGGGGAAGTGGGAGGGGCCAGTACACACCTGGTGTGGGGGAAGTGGGGTCACAGAGCAGCTCCATTTCTCTAGGAGTCCTCCCTGGGATAACGTTCACCACCGCCTCTAGGGGCAGCTCAGGCTCCCCTGGAATGATGGGAAGATCATAGCCATACATCAAACCAAACAGTGTCTAGGCTGTGGAAGGGCAGCTGCAGACATTATTGGGTCAGGTATTGGGAAAGGAGGTGACATATGATTCGGCAGTTGAGTGTGTACTAAAGACGGAGCCCTTGGGGTGCAAGAGTAATGGGATGATCCTCATCCTTAGGACACAACCAGGTCTGCACTTACCAGCTTCGTAGCGTAGGGAAGTTCTGGCTCCCATACACAGCCACCTCCCCTGAAGGAAAGTGGAGTTACTGCTCTGGTAGGAATGTCCCTGCCAAACCCATTTTAAAAATCAGTTGGATCAAGAGGTAGGGTGGCATCACTAAGAAGTGACGGCCCTGAGGGTTCTGCTCTGTGACTAGATTATCACTGTGACTGCGGGGGTGACTTCCTGCCTCGATGCTTCACACCCTCACTTGCCTTTCTGTCTTCTTTCATGAGATGATATGGCACAAAACTTTCACCAGATGCCTGCACCATGCTCATGGGCTTCTCAGCCTCCAAATACAGGAGCCAGCTAAATCTGTACTGTTTATAAATTACCCAATCTAGGGTGTTCTGTTACAACCAAAGTAGACTGATTACATTGCCCATAGTAGGAAACATTTGTGGGGTCTAGCCTCTGAAAAAAGCTGGTAAAATGGTCCAGAGTTGAGCTCTGGTAGAAGCTTAGGTGAACAGTGGAAAGCTGGGAAGTTGGAGTGGATCACAAGCAGCCATAGATGGCGTGACTGGAAATATTCTTTCTATCCTCACTTCAACAAGCCTTGATTTTCTCCACTGTACAATGGGTGGGATAGCGATCCACGTCTGAAGACATCTGTCTGAAGACAGATGTAAAGATTAGATGGGGTTCTTGTGTGTGTGCATCTAGAACATCAAAGTCTAGCATCTTCCTCAGTCCCTTCCCACTTTTTATTCTGAGACAAGCTTGGCCATTGAACCAGAGATTTACTGATGGGCTGGAACTGCTGGTCAGCAAGCCCTAGGAATCCTGCTCTCTCCACTTTCCCAGATCTGGAATTACATGTATGTGCCACCACAGATGGCTTTTTACATGGAGCTGAGGATTCAAACTCAGGGTCCCATGCTTGCACAGCAAGCACTTCACCAACTGAGCCCTCTCGCCAGCCCCTGGAATACGTAGTTCTTAGCAGAGCTTCTGGAAGAAGCTGAGCCATCACTAAAGGTTGCTGCTGCTATGGTTGTCACCATCATCATTGATACTTGTGGGCCGGGAATAATATCTCAGAACTGCCTGAGGAACACCCTAAGTGCTGATGCCTGTGTGGTCAGCCACAGGGCCCTTTGACGTGACCCTCAGACAGGAGAGAAGCAGGAGGGAGCAGCAAGGCACCAGCCATAACCTGAAAGTGGCAGAGCTTTGAAGAATACCGGGTTAGGGCAGAAAGGAGATGAGTTATGGTCACCTCTTCTCAGACACCTTCCTAGGTTTTTTTACAAAGGTTCCCTGCACTAACTTGTTGGAACACAAATCCTGATTGTGCCTGTCCCTCTCTGAGTGAATGCCTCTGGATGCTAAAGCCTGGGGATGGTCCATTCTTAGATTTTTGGGTTCAGTCTCGTGGTGTGCAGCGGATGCTTAAGCAAAAAAATAAGTGACTATAAAAAGAAAGGAATGCCTTCATGAGTAAGTCTATTCATTGGTTGCACCAAGAAGAAGGAAGCTGGGCTTGGAGGTGAGGGACCCTATAGACCCTGGAAGCCTCTTGGCAGCACCCAAACGGCACCTTCCATTTGGACACAGGATGGCGACACCACCACCATAAAGCCCTGCATTCAGGGACTGAAGAAAGGGGAACCTGGTTCTTCATGTGCACAAGCCTGTTTCCCTTGGCCTAAGTTATCATGTGAGTTATGACAGTAACTCACAGTAGCAATGCTGAGCTGAACCTTGCTGAACTCTGGGACTCAACCACGCCCTTTTTCTGAGATGTGTGTGGTTCACCCTTGTAGATGGAGCAGCAAAATCCTTTGTCTGTGGTGAGAGCAGCCCTCAGGGTCCAGGCAGCAGCTGCTTAAAAAGGAAAAGGGAGACTTGGCTGTCCTCCCTTCTCCCCCTTCAGTAGATAATCGCTGGGAAAGCTTACCCCAACAAGACCCATCCTCTCCATAACAAGATGCCTCATTGCCCTTCCTGTCTCGTGCATGGTTTTCTTTTTAAGATTTACTTTTTATTTATGTGTATGCTTGTGTTTCTGTGTGTATGTACCACAAGTACGGGTTTCCCTCAGAAGCCAAAGACAGCATCAGATTCTTTGGAGCTAGAGTTACAGGCAGTTGTGAGATACCAGACACTGGTGCTGAGGACTGAACTCGGGTCCTCTGTAGAAACAGCAAGTGCTCTTAACCACTGAGCCATCACGCCAGCCTTTGTATGCGTTTCTTACAAACACAGGAAGTTCAGTACACAGTGTAAGCTCCCGTGATGAGACGTGATTATCCAGTCCTCAGAGCTTATCCTTGTTTTAGCGGCTTCCCTGTGATGTCCTCAGGCCCAGGCATCCAGTCCTGGTCCACACAGTGTACTTAGCTCTCATGTCTCACAGGGAGGTGCAGTTTGGTGCAGTCAAACTGTTTCCAGGACAAAGGCAAATCTCCAGCCCCAAATTGGGGGGGGGGGGGGTTGGAGCAGCCAATTTGTACAAACCTTCATTCTTTATTGCATTCATTCATTCATTCATTTGCCACTTCATTTCTTCACTCAAGAGTCCCTCATCCTGGAATACCTTTGTTTTCCAGAGAGCTGATCTTAAGACTACAGGTCGCAAATTGTATAGAATGTTCTCGAACTGTAGCTTAACTCCTGCTTCTGCCTTACTAGATTCAGAAGGAATGTCACAAGAATGGGCCAGGGATGGTAGTGGACACCTGTAGTTCCAACACTTAGGAGTCTGAGACAAGAGGTTTGTGAGTTCAGGGCTTGCCTGGACCTTATAGTAAGACCATATCCTTAGCACAGCACAGTTTCTCTTTGTTCACTTACTGGTAAATACAGGCCTGATTTGACACCTGAGGAAGCAATGTCTGATGAGCAAGCTATTCATATATTTAATGCTGTGTGTGCATGAGTGCATGCACATGAGCGTGCATGTGTGTGTGTGCAAGTGCATATGCATGTGCGTGTGCAAGTGTGTGTGTGTGTGTGTGTAGGTCCTTCCCCTCTGGCTGCTACAGCATCACCAGGCTCTAAGGCTGGAGAGCAGTTATGCCATCTGTTTCTTTCCAGAGGTTCATCTCCCTACACCCCACCCCCACCCCCTGAGCTTTAGGACGTTGACTCATATGCTGTGCTAACCAGCAGCTGGCTCAGGGTTTGAGGAGCAACTGTTCGGTCCTCCGTCTGCATCTTCTGTGATCAAGAAACTTCCATCAGAAAGGAAGCTAAGCATCAAGAGTTTCCTCATTCCTCAGATCATTCTGCCATGCTCCTGCTGCCTCAGAGCCGAGAGTCATCATTTCATGTAGTTTTCTCTTCTCTTTGGTCAGTGTGGTAGGACCGCTGAGGGTGTTTGGGGTTCTAGTGGTGGTGCTGCTATCGGAGACGGTGTGTTGTTATTGTTGTTGCTGATGATGGTTATGGTGCTGGTTGGGATATTGGTGATGCTGTTGGTGGGGGCAGGGCTGACAGTGGTGCTGGTGGTATTGGGCTGGAGGTGGAAACATTGGTGGTGGTGGTGGTGGTAGTTATGGTGGTGGTGGTGGTGGTGGTGGTGGTGATGGTGGTGATGGTGGTGGTGGTGGTGGTGGTTATGGTGGTGGTGGTGGTGGTGATGTAACCTCTATGCATGTAAACTGTATGCAACCAGGTTCCTGTCACTAGAAGCAGAAATCTCTATTATCTGTTACTGAGTGTTTCAGTAAGGAAATTAGATTCTCATGGTTTTTAATTCTTAGTTTGTCTCCACACTACCAAGGTTAAAGGTTTTTTTTCAAATATATATAAAGCACCTGTGTCAATGAGATTTCCCATCACTGTGACAAACCCCAGTGAGAAATAGCTTGAAGAAGGAAAGATTTCTTTTGGCTATGGTTTCAGAGTATGGCTCCCAATTCCATTTTTCTGAGCCTTTCTGAGCATCATAGCCAGGAAGCACAGGGTGGAGAGTGGACATACCACTCAAATTCACACCCCAGGGATTGATCCTCCTTCCCCAGTGAGGGATACTTCTGATGTTTCTATCAACCCACAAGTTAGTGCCACCAGCTGTACCAACCTTGTCTTGGCACTGAGCATCATGCCTCTGAATCACTAAAGTTCATGAGAAAAAAAAAGGATCTACAGGTCAAATCCCTCCTTGTTGCTGATTCCCATACTCTCAACACCGAGTCTGTTCCAGAGCAGCCCTTAATAGTTGATGAATTCACTGATGGATGGATGGATGGATGGAGGATGGATAGATAGATCGACAGATGAATAGATGAATAGGTAGTTGTATTGCATGGTGATTTGGGGTATAGACTCCAAACCTATAGCTCAGGGGTTTTTAATTTTGTATTTTATTTGGTGTGTGTCTCTGTGTGTGTTTGTGTGTGCAGGGGGTATTTGACTTGTGCAAGCACATGTCTCAAGATGTCCAAGTGGAGGTCAGTGGACAGCTTTCAGGATCTGTTCTCTACTCTGCTGTGGGATCTAATTCAGGCCATCAGGTTTGCAAGGCAGGGGCTTCTACCCATTGACCCAGTGGCTGAGTTTCTTCATGCAGGATCAAAAGTAGTTGCTTTTCTCTTCTTAGAATAAATCTAAAATGTGAGTTCTCCTTGAGAAGCAGTGACCAGGCTTCCCTTTTTTGGGCAGAGGGATTTCTGCCTAGTTTATCATCTGCTTCACTTCGCTGAGCTCTATCAAGTTGGTGTGATCAATCAAGCAGCTTGCAAAAATTTTCTAAAATAGAATGAGCAGAATCTGATCTTGTGCATAGGATCCTGGAGAAATCTGCTTGAAGTTGGGCTTCTGCAGGGATTGCTGGGTTGTGTCCAACCTCCAAAAGTAAAATACCCACACTGCAAGCATTAGTCTCTATTAAACTTGCTAAGGTAGAACCAAGTGCTTGGTTCTTATGCAAGTTTGTGGAAAGATGTATGCATATGTGTGCAGGTGTGCCCACCTGTGCATGCATCTGAAGAAGCCAGGAGTCTTCACTGGGTGTCTTCCTCTATCTATTTTGTCATAGAGTTTTTCATTGGTTGAGCTAGACTGTCCCTACCTCTTCTAGGGTGGCAGTGTGGAGCCACACTTACCTTTTAAATGAGTTCTGGGGATCTGAACCCTAATGTTCATGCATGCATGACTAGTACTTTATCCCTAAGCCATCTCTCCATCACTGAGAGTTCTTGGGGGGATTTAAATCTTATTTTATTTTTTATGTGCATGGATATTTAGCTCATATGAATATCTTTGCACCATTTGTGTGTCTGGTGCCCACAGAAGCCAAAAGAGGAAATTGAGTCCCTGGAACTAGTGTTAAAGAAGGTTGTGAGCTGCCATGTGGCTTCTGGGCATTGAACCTGGGTCCTCTGGAAGAGTAACCAGTACTCAAGAGTGAGCCACTTCTCCAGTCTTGAGCTCATATTTTGCTGATTTTTATTTTAGTTTTTCTCTTAAATAAAAATTTAAGCTGAAGATCAAAAACTCAGGTGACAGCAGATGCTGGTGAGGATGTGGAGAAAGAGGAACACTCCTCCATTGCTGATGGGAATGCAAGCTGATACAACCTCCTGGAAATCAGTTTGGCAGACCCTCAGAAAAATGGACATAATACTACCTGAGGACCCAGCTATACCACTCCTGGGCATATCCCCAGAAAATACTCCAACATGTAATAAAGACACATGTTCCACTATGTTCATAGCAGCCATATTTATAATAGCCAGAAGCTGGAAACAACCCAGATGTCCCTCAACAGAGGAATGGATACAGAAAATGTGGTACATTTACACAATGGAATACTACTCAGCTATTAAAAACAATGACTTCATGAAATTCACAGGCAAATGGATAGAACTTGAAAATATCATCCTGAGTGAGGTAACTCAGTCACAAAAGAATGAACACGGTATGTACTCACTGATAAGTGGTTATTAGCCCAAAAGTTCAGAAAACCCAAGAGTCACTTCACAGCAACCATTGGGCTGAGTGTGAGGTCCCAGATGGAGGACTTGGAGAAGGGACTGAAGGAGCTGAAGGAGTTTGCAGTCCCATGGAGGGAGCAACAGTGTCCACTGGCCTGACCCCTCCATGCTCCCGGAGACTGGACCACCAACCAAAGAATACACACAAAGGGAGCCATGGTGCTGGCCACATATGCAGCAGAGGAGGGTCTTGTTAGCCATCGGGGGAGGGGAGGCCCTTGGGCCTGAGGGTGTTAGATGCCCCAGTATAGGAGAATGCCAAGGAGGGAAGACAAGAGTGGGTGGGGGGAGAGAATACCCCCATAGAGGCAGGGGGAGGGGGAGGGGATGGGGAGTTCCAAAGGGGAGATCTAGAAAGGGGGAAACATTTGAAATGTGAATAAAGTATCAAAAAAAACTACACAGTAAAAAAAAAAAAAATGAGAGCTGGAGAGACGGCTAGGTGGGCAAAGTGATTGCCATGCAACTGTGAGGGAGCTGAGTTTGGACCCCCAAGCTAGGCATGGTGGTGCGCACTTGTAATCCCAGAGCTGGTGGTCTCTGGAGCTCAGGGACCATGCCAAATCTGTAAGCTCCAGATTCAGGGAGAGACTCTCTAAAGGTAAGGTGTAGAGCTATAGAAGAAGACACCCATATTGACCCTTGGTCTCTTCATGCACGCACACACATGTACATGCACACACACACACACACACACACACACACACACACACAAAACTAAAAAGCAAAATAATAAAGTATATTCTTAGCTATGAATATTTGGCCTGGAAACTCAGTTACCACCCAGTGTGTGGTTTGGAGAAAGCTGTCACTAGAGTTAGCTTTGCAACTATTAATGACAAAAAATTAATTGCTCTCAAAGTTTAGTGGTTTAAAATAGTAATTTATTCTCTCATGGTTTCAGAGGGTCAGGGACCTCATGCTTCATGATTCTGCATGGGATTTGTCCTCTGTGGCAGAGTAAGCCAGAGGTTGAGCAGAATGAGGGGTAGGGTTGGCAGGGTTTCCAGTGTCTTCACAACTTCCCAGCTCTCTCCCTGTGGCCTCTCTGCAGGAACTTGTTTGGGATTTCTTACAGCCTAGCAGCCGGAACACTGATTTCCATGGTGGCTTAGAGCTCTGAAGGAGAATGTCTAAAAAGCCCCCAGGGAGACGAACTTGCTTTTTCTGATCTAGTCAGAGAAGTCAAATAATGTCATTGCTGCTGGTCTCAGTAGGTGGAAACAGAAAAGCCCACCTAGTTTAAGGGGAGGAGACACGTACACCACCTCTCAATGGGAGGAAGATACAGTCATATTAACAGCACTCGTAGGAGGCTGGGGAGATGGATCAGTGGAAAACACAGCTTGTCCAAAAGCAGGCATGAAGACCGGAGTCTGGATCCCCAGCACCCCATAACAGCTGGGTGAGGGCCAGTAAGATGGCTTAGCAGGTAAAGGCATTTGAGGTGCATAGCCAGTAATATGAATTTGAGCCCCAGAGCACATTAAAGATAGAAGCAGAGAATCAACTCCACAAAGCTGTCCTTTGACCTCCACACATGTTCCATGGTATATGACTGCCCTCTTGGATTATACACATACATGATAACAAAGATTTAAAGTAAAGCAGACTCGATGGCCCACCTCTAATCTATCAGGCTCACCTCTAATCTATCACTATCTATGGCCAAGCCCTGCATTCAGTGAGATACCATGCTGTGGTAACAAAGTTGAAAATGGTGGAGTAAGACACTGGATGTCATGGGGGCTCACAGAGACTAAACCACAAACCAAAGATCATGCAGGAGCTGGACCTAGCCCCCTCCCGCATTTGTAGGTGTGCAGCTTGGTCTTCATGTGGGTCCCCTAACAATTGGAGTGGGGGCTCTCTCTGACTCTGTTGCCTGCCATTGGATCCCCTTCCCCTACATGGACTGCCTGGTTGGGCCTCAGTGGGAGAGGAGATGCTTAGTCCTGCTGAGACTACATGTCCCACGGTGGGGTGGTTCCCAAGGGGGGCTTCCAGTTCTCTGGGGAGAAGGGAAGGAAGTAATGGGGGGGGGATTTGTAAGGGCAAGACTGGGAGGAGAAGGGGAAGAGAAGCTGTGATTGGGATGTAATGTGAATAGAAAAATAAATTATGGAGAAGAAAGACACTGGATGTCATCCCCTGGCTTCCACATGCACATGCAAATGTGTACCCACAAATCTGGGTGTGTACACATGTATGTGAACACACAGACACATAAGAAAACACCATGAGCAGATGCATGTCTAAGAAAGGAGCAGGTCTGGTGAGGAGCTTCCTTACATCTATCTTTGTGATGGATGTCAGTCTCTGGCCTCAACATGCATGTACAAATGTGCACCCACACACAAAGGCATGTACACATACTTGGGCATGCACACATATATGTGAACACATACACACATGAGCAGACACCATATACATGCCAAACAAAGGAGCATGTTGGATGAGGAGCTTTCTTGCATCCTTTGCAAACTGGCCTGTCACAACTAGCTTGGGAGGCATGCTCAGAATGATTTAGATTGTACCAAGGGCACCTATAGAGTAATCTGATAAATTACAACAGCAGAGGCTGGGCGGGGTAGATTGCTGGGAGCAGCACATATGGACCAGGCCAGGAGCACTGAGTACAGTGAAGGTATGTGGCTCAGGAGTAAGGGAGACAAAATGCATCAGTGCTCACTGAGAGGATGAAGGATGGAGGGCCACTTAAGAAGTTTACGTGAGTGTCTGGAAACCTTAGCATCTTTTACTTCTACATATGAGGTCTCCCCCACACTGTTATCATCATGGTATTAACTGATACTAAATTTAATTAAAGTTAATTATTTTCCATCTTGAAGAATTTTATGTAGTTGAAAACAAACCAAGACTGTGATTTCCCACCAGCTAGGGACACCATGATAGTTCTTTTTCTTTCTCGCTGATGTTGGCACTGCCCCTGGTGCGGAAGCATGTGTACTGTGTAACCATTGGCTGAAACCATGAGATGTGTACACAGGGCATTGTATTTTCCTGTAAACATATAATTGCTTCAAGTAAAAGTCTTCAAAACTCCATGATAATTTTACTTTCTGGACGTTCTAGTTGGCTATTTTTATCCTGTTTGTTTTGTCTTGTCTTTGTCTTTGTCTTTGTTTGTTTTCATTTCTGCAAACAGTATTTACACTGTCACTGATGAATCTGATCTCTCAAGGGGTAGGTGTGTTTGTGCACGTGCGTGTGCGTATGTGTGTAAACTTGGATGGAGTTCCTCAGGCCTATCACTTATCTTTTGAGACAGAGTCTATCACTAGCCTAGGTTCCATTGACTGGGCTAGACTGTCTGGCCAGCCAGCCCCAGGGATCTATCTGTCTCTACCTCCCCAGCTCTGGAATTACAGATGCAGCCAGGACACACTGACCTTTTCACTTGATGCTGAGGCTGGAACTCAGGTTCTCATGCTGTATATCAAAGACTTTACTAACTGGGCCATCTGCCCAGATCATGAATGTGTGTGTATGTGTGTGTGTGTGTGTGTGTGTGTGTGTCTGACCTGTTAGTTTTTCTAGCTCTTCCTTGGGATAGTTGGTTCTGCTACAGTTTGTGATTTTCATTCTGAAGTGTCTGTTTTCCTTGCAACTTTATTTCTGCTCATTCTCTGAAGTCTACAATAGAGCCAGATTCTTCCAGAATAGAAGAGTTTGCTTCTTCAGTCTTGAGGGAGTGGTGCCAGACCTGGACTTTGTTAATTTAATTTTCCACTTGTGGTTTGGGGACAGTGTTAGTCTGAATTCTTAGGGCTGTCTCCTGTCTCATCGGGTACCAGGGTCAAGATGAACAGATTTGCTTTCTGTCTGCTTCTATGTGGATTGAGCTTTTGAGGGGCATATTTGAGGTCAATTTGTCTGTACTCTGAGCTGAGGTAAGTGAGTGTCAGTTCTGGTCTGATAGTGGACTCTGAGCAGCTTCCTACCTAGGGGTGGAGGCATATCTGTTCTGTCTTCCAGTCCCATGACCTGCTCAGATCACCACCTGTGGCTCAGTTTCCTAGTGTAGTAGAGAGTCAGCCCCATTCCCACAGGCTTTGCTAAGGATTCAGTCATGCTAAGCCAAGAAATGCACTCAGAACAGAGGCAGGCCTCCAGTGGCCTCTCAGGGAGCCAGGATTCTGCTGTTACTCAGATCTGGAAAAGGCCATCTGGATCAAAGGCCCCATATGGTGAGGTAGAAAGAGTGCAGGCTTCCAGGAAGACCCCAGTGCAAGGTCTAGGTGGGCTACTTGTCATTCATATAACTAGACAAACCACTTCACACATGCCTTCATGTATCCATCTATCCACCCACCCACCCACTCATCTTTTCATCCACCCACCTATCCACTCATCTATCTGCCCACTCACTTGCCTATCTAGCCATCTAGCCACTCTTCTGGCCATTCATATACCTGTTCACCCACTCATCCACAAATCCAAGCACACACACACACACACACACACAACACACACACACACACACACACACACACATCACTCATAACCATCTGCTCATCCATCCTTCTACCCAGCAGCTGTTTTCTCCAGTGCTTTCCCTACCTAGAATTTAATCAACTTTGGGGACTGATCAGTAGATAAGGCAGATCCTAGCAAATCAGGCCTCTGTCACACTATACCATATACCATAAATATGTGTAAAAACTGAGCTGTCAATTAAAACACTTAAACGTGTGTGTGTGTGTGTGTGTGTGTGCGCGCGCGTGCACGCGCGCGTGCTCGCATGTGCGGTTAAAAAAAAATAATTCACTGGAGGGGAGAAGCACATTATCTCATTAAATTTGGGTGTTAGGTACACGCCTTTAATCCCAGCACTTGGGAGGCAGAGACAGGTGGATTTCTGAGTTCGAGGCCAGCCTGGTCTACAGAGTGAGTTCCAGGACAACCAGGGCTATACAGAGAAACCCTGTCTTGAAAAAAAAAAAAAAATGGGGTGTTAAAAACTGTGTCCTGGGGGATGTGATTTGGATGAGCTCACCTTGCTGGAAACTGCCTAGCTTCCCCCAGCACTGCCCCACCCTCTCGCCCTACCCTCCACTCTGCCTCCCTTTACTCTGCTGAGTCATTGATTCACAAGAAAGGCCCATAGAGGCTATCCATGAACTGGTAAGTCAGTGTGGTCCCAGTTCCAAGAGAAGAATGAGGAAAGTCAGAGTGGGCCATGGGGAGGGAAGAGGATCCAAAGGAACCAATGAAACCCAGAGGCTGGTGTCTGCTGTGAGAGGGTAATCCTCTGGAAAGTCCCTTGCAGAGATGCCTTGTACCAGGAAGCTGAGTGACAGCTCTAAACTGGCCTGTGATCATGGGATCCTTGCTTGGCTGCTAAGAATGAGCCCTTTGGGCTGGGTGTGATGCCTCCCAAAATCCATGTTTAGGTTCTATAGCAGCCAGGCATTGAGCAAGGAGTCCAGGCAGCGTTGAGGGCTTTGGGCCAAGGCTGGAGATCTACATGTCATTCCAGGTTTGGCCTTGCCCCTCTCTAAACTCAGTTCCCTGGATGATGATGGATTTGATCTTTAGTCTTGTGCTTTAAGATCAGAAACACTGGGGCTGACACAGAGTAGATGCTTAATAAACATCCCATAGGAAATGAGGTTTCGTTTGCCTGGTCTCCCCTCCTCTCTTGCTGGGACTGAGTGTAGCACAGCACACAGCTTCTTCATCACATCCCAGACACCCTGAGAGCCAGCTCTGTTCCAGCCCTTTCTCTGCCTATAGCCCCATGTGACCCTCCATATTTCAAGTGCACCATCAGTCCACTGCCCACCTCTCACTGCCCCTCCCTCCCACCCGTTGCTTTCAGTCTTGTCCCATCAGGATCCAGAAATCCTGCACAGCCAGGAGAGACCTCTCAATATAGGCTGGTATGGCTATCGCTCCCAAGAATCATCATTCACCCCCTGCCTAGACCAAAGGGGCAGGAAAAACCTCAGTGTAGCAGCTGGCCATGGGGAAGAGCTGGGGGGTGGCGGGGGGGTACAGGTGCCGGGAAGATCAACCAAAGGCCACAAAAGCATAAATGAGAGGCAGGAGCAGCCGGTGGGAGCTAAATGCTTTCCTGTCACTGCTCTGGGTCTGGGTCCCAGCCTCTTTGAACCTTCAAATGAGGCTAATGGGGCCCTGGCCTTCTAAGACTACAGGAGCACTCTGCAGATGAGGGGCTTGCAGGAGCATCAGGGTTGTCATGCATCCAGGACACCATAGCCTATTATAGACATCACCATCCCAAAAGCCATGCTGGGGCAGAGCCTGCCCTCTCAGAATCTTTCCCTTTCTGCCGCTTCACATAATGGCCTGCCCCGTGAGACTGGCTATGGTTCCCATTTTGGCTCTGAGGCAAGCACCAGTCTGGAGTGTGCTTTTCAAGGATGGATGCGTGGACGCCCAGCTACTCCGCAAGCTGGCTCTCAGGTCTAAATGATGCATGTGTCAGGTTACAAATAGCACCTCTGGCTCCAATGTCTTAGGATGCCTGGGGAGGCATATGGCTTCTTTAGCACTCTGGACTACAGTTCTGAGGCAAGATGGGGTCCTGTGTGCTAAAGTTAGATCTGGCCACTCCTGGGTGGAAAAGGACACTTCAGGGACAAGGCAGAGTTTGCTTCTCTCTTCTTTTGGCTCTGAAGCATTGCTACCCTCTCAGTAGTGAGCAAGCAAGGCTGGGTTGAATGTGTGATACATGTTTGACTCATGGGATTCTCTCACACTGTTGGCGGGACCTCTGTCTTTCCCCTTCCCACTCATAAGATAGATAACAATCTCAGAAAAGTGCTTGCAGGGGACACAGTCAACTCTAGAATAGCAAAGACCAGGTCAGCTAGCCAGTCCCACAAAGGAAGGTGAACTGGGGGGAAACACCCCCCCCCAAATCCTATTTTGCCTAGTGGTAGCCATCATGCTGTGGCCCCACAAAAGCAGAGACAAGGGCCTGCAATCTTGCCATGATGAGATGTTTAGACGCCAGCTTCTGAGTTGACTCACCCTAGTTTCACCTACATAGAAACCTGTTAGGGAGTCAAGCCTGTGATGTCTTCATGTCAGAACACCCACCAGTTGTAAGTCCTGGGGCTTTCTCTGCTGTTAGGAATACACATGTCAACTTGAAGGCAGTGAGCCACCAGAACCCCATACACAGACTTTTCCCTCTGTTCCCCTAGTCTGCCAGACCTGGCTAGATCCAAAATTAACACCCACAATGCCCTGCTCACCAAGCCTCTGCAGCACAGAGAATCTTCAAGGGGATGTCTGACCACCTCATCTTTACCTCGACTGCCAATCTCAGAGCCTGTCTTCCCCTACACTAAAGGATATCTGCCTGTGTCACTGCTGTGCCTTAGCACTCAGGACAGAGTTTGGCAGCCCTTAGTCACATCACATGACATTCACATGATGGTCCCATAAGACTATAACAGCTGAGAAATATATCTGTGAGTGTATTCACACAATCCTAGATGGCCCATCTTACTGCATGCCATGCACATATGTATATGCACACATAGGGACACATTTGATTGCTGTACTTTGGGCATTGATGGACCAAGCATCCCCAGATTAAATAGAGCACAAGAAAAAAATGACACCCACATTCAAGACAGGCAGTAACACAGTATGTGGGAGGCTGCTCCCTGTCCCCTAGTGACATCATAGCTGTCATAGCCTCATGGCAACACATGACTGATGTGTCTTCATTGATGTTGGGCTCATAAATCCATGCCAGTTTGGTGATAGTGGGGCACATACAGTGACATCAGGCACACAGTCCTGAGGGTGATGGGCGACTGTGCTGTCAGTTTATATACATTGTGATTTCAGCATTTCTTCCTGATTACCACAGTTGACTGCAGTGTGCTCTGCTCTGCTGCCAGCAGCCTCCCAAATCCCGTGTTTACCGCCTGTCTTAGATGTGCGTGTCACTTTTTCTCGTGCTCTATTTAATCTGGAACTGTTTGGTCCATCAATGCCAGAAGAACAGCAGTAGATGGTGTTTTGGTGTGCATGCACACACATGTGCATGCATGCAGTAAGATGGACCATCTAGGATTGTGTAAATATACTCTCAAGGATGTTCGCACAGTGGGAGAATTGCCTGGTGGTGCATGTGACAGAAGATGCCCCTGGTGTTTAATGAGGCATGACTGCATGTGCAGCAGCAGCAGCAGCAGCTCCATGAGTGCGTGTGGCTTGGTTTACCTGGGGCATCCACTAATGGGGCAGACTATGTTCAGAAGCCCCATAGCTGTATATATAAATGGTGTCTCTCTTGTTTTTTGACTCTTGTTTGACTCTTCTGTCTGGCCACTCGGGTACTTCCTGATTCTGCCATTTTCACTCAATGGAGCTGGCATACTGGCTTTTCTCCGCATTAGTTTGGAAATGGCACATGCATATACACACCCGTGGCTCACAGTCTGCAGGCCAGACCTAGTCAGATGACTAACTTGAGGCTAGACACTTAGAAAGATACATGTGGCTCCTTAGGAGCTACTCTACTCACTTGGCTAAGGCTAGACTAGGAGACATACCTACAGAGTCCACTGGAACCCATAGAACATCCCTGTGGGCCAGGCAATGACTGAAGGCTTTGCAGGGTTCCCTGTGTGTCTTCTCCCAGCATTTCGGAGAGGTGGAAATAATATTTTCAGGATAGGAAGAAGGCTAAGTCAGCAAAGTACTTTCCTTATAGGCATGAGGACACAAGTTCAACTCCCAGAACCCACAGGAAAATGCTAGGCATGGTGGCGAACTCTTAAACCCCAGCCCTGGGGAGGCAAACAGGAAGATTCATGGAGCTCATTGGCCAGGCAATCTAGTCTGATTGGTGAGCTTCAAGCCAATGAGAGACCCTGTCTCAAATGAGGTGGACAGTGTTTCTGAGGATGATTCCCATGGCTGCCCTCCGACCCCCACCACAGGTTCACACTCACGTACTTTGACACACATACAAACATATACACAGGCACTAATAAGAAAATAAATAGTAACTCTAAGGAGCAGACGAGGAAACCGAGGCTCAGTGTAGATGGCCCCCTGCCTAAGGTCATACTGCCAGCAGCAGCAAAGGCAAACCTGAAGAGAAGCCCTGTTTTCTCTCACCAACACCTAAGTTCTCACAGAGCTCCAGAGAGCTGAAGTTGCTTTTGTCAGGGAAGGGGTGGGGCCTGGCATGGTACAGAGAAACTAGGGTAGGGACTGAAAGGGGAAAGCCACTGGCTGGCCTTGGCCAGAGGAAGCCCAGAGCCTGCAGTCTTCAAAGGAAGGATTCACTGTGCTGGGAAAACCACCACAGAGGTGATCAGAGGTGAAAGGCAGAGATAAAGTAGAAATGAGACCCAATCATAGCTCAGTAGCAGAATGTGTGCTTAGAACATGCTAGGCCCTGGGTTCACCCCCAACAATGCAAACACACGTACAAACATCCATAGATAGATACAAACTGCAAACATCCATGCATATGTACACACCATGGCTTGATTTAATGGCTACTTGCTGCACAAGCCCCTGGACCGTTCATCAAGTCACTTGGGGCTTTGCCTCCTCTTGGTGAGATGAGGACTTCCCCACATTCCCTACCCCAGAGTTCTCAGGTTATTTTTGAAATGAACATTTTCTCCACCCCGCGGAGAACTCATTATTCAGAGCTCTTTTTTCTCCCATCATCTTCTTTTTTAGTAGAGTTGAATCCTAGAGGGGATAATAAATATGTATACATACAGTCAGGAGCCAAGCAGAGAGAAAGAGGTAAAAGCAGGCTGTCAACAAACCAGCCCAGCAAATAAGTAAGAACTGCATGGTGGTCCTGGGGGGGGAGGGGGGAAGCAGCCAGCCTTCACAGGGTCTGTAGGAGAGTTTGCCTAGATGGGGTCATGGAGAAACATCAGCCACCAGTCTCTTTTGCCCATGAGAGCATTCCCTTCTGTGCACACCCCATGGCTGCCTGCCTGGCCTTGGCCCCCCCTTTGCCCTAATTCTGCCCCATTTCCCTTCCCTGGGACAATCCACAGGGGCACTTGTTCAATCAAATTTCCCACTCAGCCCATGAAAAGTGGGTCACAGATTTGTCTCGCAGAACCTGGAGCACTAAGCGTCAAGACTGCTGCATCAGGTCGTAGGTGGCAGCCACCTCAGGGAAAGCATGGGAACCTGGAGGGCAGCTTTAGTGCAAGAAGGCCTTGCAGAGGGATGCAGCACATCTGTTGCCCAAGCTCTTCCAGAAAGGCTCTGACTACTCAGAGCCCACCTATGACTTCCTGTCACCTGTGTGAAGTGCCCAGACACCCTGTGAACTCCAAAGCCTGTGGTGTTCTGGCCTCTACTGCTCATACTGCATATGCTTCCTGCTCCAAAGGCAAGGATACCTCTGGCCCCTCCCTGCCCCTCCCATCCCCCTCACTGCCTTTGCTCTTCGGTGCCTGGCACCAGGCTCTCCTTTCCTCCCACTCCCCTCACCAGACACACATGCATGCACACACCACACGTGTGCCTCTACACACAGTACTATAGGGCTTTAGGACAGACAGTAGTATCCTCAGATTCCTTACTAAAAGCCTCACACCCAAGAGAAAGGTGTTAGGAGGCGGAGCTCTGGGGAGGTGGTGACAAGTCGCGGGGGAGGAGCCTTCACAAATGGGATTAGTACCCTTAGGGAAGAGACTCCAGGGGGTCTCCCTGCCTCTTCTGCCTTGTTAGAAAGCAGCAAAAATGATAATCATGAGCCAGGATGTGGGGTATCCAATACCAAATCTGCAGATGCTTTGGCTTTGGACCACCAGTCTCCAAAGCGTGGGCAGAAAAATCTCTGTTGTTTTTAAGCTGCCTGGTCTCTAGTATTTTGTTCTAGCATCTGCTGTGAACTAAGACACATGAACTCACATGTGCTTCTTGAAAGTGAGCACATGTAAGCACACGGGTACACATATAAAACATAGGATACACGTGCATACATATGTGTGTTCACATATACACAAACATATTCACATACATATACACACACGCACATACCTGAAAACATGCTCTCATACACAAACACAAGCATGTACTCATACAGGAGCACAAACACAAACATGTATGTATGCACTCACTCCTGCTCTTACACACACAATCACAAACAGATATGCACATGAGCCTGAAGACAGGCACACACATGTAAATGCATGCAAGCACAAATAAACACATATGCATACCTACACATGTGCACAAACATCCACCAGCAAACACAAGTGTATGTATTCAAACACATACATACAATAGCACATGAATACACACATGTGCATACACAGATACATATGTGTACAGGTACATGCAAATGTGTGGCACATATTCATGTATGTACCCACATGTATGCAAATTCACATACATGCACATACTTACCCATATACACACCACTTATACTTCCACATAGCTGCTCACACGTGTGCCCAGAGAGTTTCTCAAGGTGATTGTAGGTTCTGCCATGTTGACAATAGAAACCACTACAAGGGCTGAGAACAATCCAACCAAACCACATGTAAGAAAAGAAGCCTCGGCAAGAGGCAGAACACTGAACAAACTAAGGTTGATAAGGTTGGAGGCCTTTAGGAAAGGCAGGTGGGACGGCTGATCTGAGAAGGGGGGATTTGAGCTGATTTTAAATGCAGTTTCTCAGCTACATGAGCCACATCTAGTGATCTCAGTAGACACCCATGGCCCAAGCCACTCTACTGGACAACTCAGGTACAGAATATTCTCTTGCCACAGAACTTCTATGGACAACTTGTTGGTAGGAGGAGCAGGGGCAGGTTAATCTAAATTCTTTGGCCAGCTATATAAGGCCTCAAGTAACCTGAGCTCTCCTTGCCTGTGCTTGCTCGTTTACCAGCAGCTCTCCCTTGGACACTCAGTTCTGGCTGCTATACACACCTGACAATTCCCCAACATACGTGTCTCATACCCCCTCATAGCTTCTCAAGCTAACATGTGAACATATGGACACGTCCCTGTGTATACGCCTGTGTGAGTGTGCAGGCACACTTCCATGTAGTATTCTGCCCTTTCTTACAACCGTGGTGCATGAGGCGAAGCATCCTAAATTTTATTCAGCTATTCAACCTGCCTTTAAGTAGCCAGGCATGCCCACTGGCATTTGGAAGCTATGGTTTCAGAGGACAGAGTGACACAGCCAGGGTTTTAGTTTGTGGAGGATGGAGGACAACTGAAGAGGTGAGGCAGCAACAAGGTGGCAGCTTTCTTTGGGCAGGGTGAGAATATTACAAAATTAGGTCATGGTTACTTCAAATACCCTGAAATCTTTGATTTGTCACTCATCCAAGTAGGTAAATATTATATTACTAATGTAAATTATGTTTCAGTAAATTCATTAAAACATAAGGCAGTGGGCAAATGGCTCAACCATTAAAGTTTTGTCCCACAAACATGAGGACTGGAGTTTGGATCCCCACCCAGGAAGCTCTATAAATGCCAAGTTGGCATGGCAACCCACCTAGGATTCTAGCCTTGGAAGGCAGAGACAGGGCTCCCCAGAGCAAGCTGGCTAGGAAGACAAGGCATGTGGCAAGATCTGGGTTTGACTGAGAGACCCTGCCTCAACGTGTAAGGTGGAGAGTCACTGACATCAATCTCAGGCATGCATACCTACATGTGTGGGGAAAACACAACACTCAGGTGAAATGGAGTGTGGGAAAGGAGGGGAAACCAAGGTAGAGGCCCCATGTCTGCACACATGTGCACAGTTTCACTCTCTGCTCTTTTGTTTCATGGTCTAGCCCGTTTCACAGTCTAGCCTGCTGTTCTTTGCTAATCACTGCTTTGGAGTCCTGATTCTTTCTATAGCTCCAGAATACCCCATTATATGAATTCACCTGTCACTGGACAGTAGGGGATGATCTCCATCCCTTGGCTGCTTCAGACAATAGTATCTTAGCATAGACCTCTCCAGAGTCAGAGTAGTGGCCCTGAGACTTCTTATAGGCCTCATAAAGCTTGCTTTGTGGGCTGTGCTGGCTTCCAGGCTTCCAGGCAGTGTGTGGGAGTGCACTTACCAGGCCTCATTGGTGCGTTGATGTGGCTTTAAATATGTATCTCTCAACTGGGCACTGTGATCCCAAAACTTGGGAAGCTGAGGCAGGGGAATTGCTGAAAGCTTGAGCTGTCCTAGGATCTATAGCAAGGCTCTTCATTAATAAACTAAAGCAACAACAGAATCCAGGCCTGCCTTTATTACCAGTGGGGAACAGTAGCTGCTATGTGGATCTGTACTCAGGAACCTGCCTGCCCGCGCTCTTTTTGCACTTTCTGTTAGGTGATTCATCTTTTCTATCTGGTCTTCTAAAACAACATCGATAGTTCCAGGATCAAACCTTTGTGACATTAGTTTGACATTTGTCTTTGCCGACTTGGTTTATGGTGTTCTCTTTTGGTTTGATCACCATATAGAATGTTAAGAGATTTTCTTACAGTATACTGAATTCATCCACCTTTTTATTTTTTCTGGCTCTTGTATTTCCAGTGAGAAAAAGACCTTGTGGAGGCTGAAAGGAGTCTACCCATGCTTTGTGAGTTCATGTTTTTGCCTTTAAATTAAATCTGGGATCCATGGGGTCTGCTCCTTCTCTCGGGGGTTGCCCCTTGCTCAGTATTGTACATTTGTAAATGTTAGACAAATGTAAATGTTTATCTTTATTTTATGTGTATGTGTGTTTTGCCTGTGTGTGTGTGTGTGTGTGTGTACCACAAGCATGACTGAGTCAGAAGAAGGTGAGCCACCATGAGGGTCCTGGGAACTGAACCTAGGTCTTCTGCAAGAACAGCAAGTGCTCTTAACCAATGAGTCATTTCTCCAGCTCAGCACTATTCATTAACAAGTCTTTTGGGGACCCATTGATCTGAGGCCTTAGCTTTATCTTACACCAACTTCCTGTGAACTAGAACCCATGTCTGCCTGTCTTTGCACTTCTGATGCCAACACAGAAGTTTGATTATTAAGCATTTATAGTGAAATCTTTCCAGACCCTAGACAAACAGCCTTCCTCCTTTGGTCTCTGTGTCTGATATGGCTCAGACCTGGATATGTCTCTGTAGGGAACTTTGGCATTTTACAAGTGCTGGGGGTACTCTTGAGACCCAGGACCCTCAAGAGCCTCCAGGGACCACTGCTTCTGTGTTCTCATGGACCCTAAGCCTACACAGAGCCAACCCATCTGGCTTCAGCAGGATTGCTCTGCGGGAAGTGGAGCTGGAGTCCACTTGCTCTTTCTCTCATCACTGTGACAAGGGCACCAGGCTCTGCTTTGGATGGCTATGCCTCACTGAAGATGCCACAGTGGAAAAAACATTTCAACTGACCCCAGAGATATCGTGGCACACTGTGGCTATCATTTTGTTTAAACTGTACAGTGCCGCTTGAAGGGCTGCACTGCAAGTGTCTGTCCCCCTTAGCAGACGACACCAAGATGGCTCTGGTCTGCCCCTGGAGCACAGCATTTCTACTGTGGAGTGTTCGTACATAAGTTAAACCCCCCCACAGCATGGCAACTCATACCATGTGCTATCATTTCTGGGCCTTACTTGCCCCTACTCCCTCTCTCCTCCTTAAAGAGCCTGTGGCACTCTCCAGCAGGGTGACCTTAGCTAAGCCACTCTGTCCATTTTCCCAGCTGCCACACTACCTCTTAGGAGGGCAAGGTACTGAAGGTCCCAGGGAGGCCAGCTGCTGAGCTTGGGGGCCTGGCGCATCCATAAACCCCTGAGCCTCTGATCTTCCACCAGCACACCTGCCAGTCATCTCCTGCCCCTCCCACCAGCACACCTGCCAGTCATCTCCTGCCCCTCCCACTACCACACCAGCATCTTCTCTCTCCTCCATCATTCCACTGTCCCATCTAGTGCTCAAAACTCTCAGTGGATCCCCACTGTTTTTTTTTTTTCTTATTATCATTGCGAGCTTTATTTTTGAAAGAACTATAGATTTAAGCACTGTGTAGAGGCCCTGGGTACCCTTTACCCTCTCTCCCCCAGCGGTAGCATTGTGAACCATGGTTCTCTGTTACTTTTGAGATATATGATTGTAGTATGGTTCTGACTTGGATCCAGAGATCCAGGTTCGAATCCTGACTTCAGATCAAGGAGCTTGACAACTTATGTTGCCTTACAGAGCTCCAGTTTCTCTGAATGAAAGTGTATAATAAAGGCACGCCCCTTGAAGAGTCTTTGAAGCTTATATGAGATAACACAAAGTTCTCAAAAGAGAGATTGACACATGAGTGCCATTCAATAAATAATAATGACTTGTAGTGGTCTAGCCTTGTCACTCAATAAATAATAGTGACCTGGATAATCTTGCCCTTGCCTGCTCTTCCCTGTCTGCAGACTTCTTTGCTCTCTCTGCACCAGTCACACTGATTCTCCTCCCAATATTTCCTTGTAGTCCTCCCTTGCCCCAGGACCTTTGCAAACGATGTTCAGCCCCATGATCTTTCTTGGAGCTTCTTATCCCCAAACCTTGCTACCTCTGGTTACTCTTTAGTCTTTAGCCCACACATTGCTTCATCTCCTTTATCAGAGATGCCTCTGTTAGCCACACACCAACCTGTAGGAGGCTTCACCTCATAGGGCTGTGTGTTAGCTTCCTCCGTGGAGAATCACTTCAGGATACAAACATCTAACACAGCTGTTTCTCAACTCTCTCCTCCACAGACTGTGAGTACATAAAAATCAAATGCATGATCTTTCCTCATCAAAGTATTCCTAGAACCTGGCAAAGGGTGTGGCCTTGAGAAGAGACCAGTGAATACTTGTTAACTGAATCACTGAACAAATGGTGAGAGAAAAGGTGGAGGGGGAAGCAATAAGGACCGTGGGTGAATATTGATCATCAAACATTTACTGAGCACTTACTATGTACTATCTCAGGTATCACTATCTCATTTAGCCTGAGGAAGTCCTTCTTTATCCAGCTTTATGTTTTCTCTCAGCCTTTCATCTGACTGATGTGTTTATTTTATGTCTGATTTTCTCATTCATGTAGATACAGGAACTCAGAACTTTTATCTTCTTCCTTCCTGTCTCTAGGGAGGATACCAAGCCTGGAACAGCATTGATGCTTGGTGATGGGAGGAAGAAATACATAAATGGATGGATTATCACAAGATGTGAGGTCAGTATAGCTACTCTGTAACTCTTTTAAATGTATTTATTTTATTTGAGAATTTTCTACATGAGTCGTGTATTTACGTCATCACCACCTCCCTCTCCCCTAAAACTCCTCCCATTCTCCCTCTCCCTTATAAGCTATTGATCTCTCCTTTAGTTATTATGTGACATAAATATGTATGTGTGTGTTGTAGTTAGGGTTATTATTGCTGTAGACTGACACACCATGACCAATAGGAAGCTGGGGAAGAAAGGGTTTCTTTCACTTGAAATTCCACACCACAGTTCATCATCAAAAGCAGTGAGGGCAGGAACTCAACCAGGGCAGAAACCTGGAGGCAGAGCTAACACAGAGGCCATGGAGGGGTGCTGCATAGAACCCAGGACCACCAGCCCAGGGATGACCCCACCCACATGAGCCGAGCCCACCTCCATCAATCCTAATAAAGAAACTGCCCTACAGGCTTGCCTACAGCCTGATCTTAAAGAGGCTTTTTCTCATTAGAGGCTCATCTCCAGTGACTCTAGCTTGTGTTAACTTGACATAAAACTAGTCAGCATGGTATGTATATATAAATACAACCCACTGAGTTCATTTAGTGTTGCACATATGAACTTGTGTTTAGGGCTGATAACTTGGAACTGAAAAACCTAGCAGGGAGATCATCCCTGGAAAAGACTGATTATCTGTCTCTCACAACCGTTAATCACCTGTGGGCAGGGCTTTGTACAAATTTCGCATCCACACTAGCATGCTCACTGTTGCCATTGTTCAGGTCTCCTTTAGGTGACCATATTGTTCCTTTCTTGATGTGTTCTGAACCTTGCATAGGAGTTGTAGATGTATCAGCCGGGGTGCAGCACTCCATGGCCATTTGCTGTAAATTTCTGCAGTGGTCTTTGTTGGCTGTGCAATGAAGCTTCTTTGACGATAGCCAAGAGCTACATTTATCTGTGGTTAAAAGGATGCAGTTAGAGATTTATGCTGGCTTAGGAAAGCAGTGGGTTCTCTGAGTTCCATGACCTCACTAGCCACTGGTCATTGGCTAGGTTTAGAGTATAATTTCCCTCCTATTGAGTGTCCCTAAACTCCAATTAGATGGTGTTGGTTGCTCTCAAGATGTGGGTGCCATTATTGCACCCTTGGGGGCACCTTCCAGGCTGGTCATTGTTGTGGTTTTATTAGCTTTACATCTGGGTAAGACTTTTAATTGCTTTTCTCCTTTAGCAGCTTGCATGGCTCCTTCAGATACTATGAAAGCCATTCCTCAGGGAGGAGTCAAGGTCAGTTCCAGCCGGATTGAAGTGCATGGCGTCTTGAGCAATAGTGTCTTACTTTCAAGTCCTAGGGTTGGGGAGCATGCACAACACAGACCAGCTGTGGAGCAGAGAAAGAAGAGCTGAGGATTACAGGTGATTTACGAAGTGCTAAAAAGAAAGAGAGGCATTTAACTGGTACTCAATAAAAGATAATGTCCTGGGATGGTCTAGACTTAGCAATAATGGACTGGAATGGTCTATCTCTGCCTACCTCCTCCTGTCCAGAGTATCTTCTTGCTTCTCTAATGCCCTAACTTCTTCCTGGGTGGCCCCCTACCTCCCAAGGGTTCTGCCATCTCCCAGTGACACCATATCCTAGAGCCAAGTCTGCAGTGCACAGACCTCAGAAACACTGCAGATGCAAGCCATAGTCAGAGGAAACTGAAACTTGGAGAAACTGAGCCAAGGTTAGGGATGGACCCGGGCCTCGAACCAAAGCCTCCACCCCTAAGTCCAAGCTCTTAACTGAGCTGATCTTCTGGGTTGGATTTTCCCAGAAACAGACCTGAGATGAGGTGCAAGGAGTTTATTTGGTGGATGATTCCAAGAGATTCCACAGGAGACAGGAAAGCAAGGCAGGGACAGAACCAGGGGTCTCCAGTGGAACCAATGGATAACCTATCTTAGCGTTGTCATAGGGGTGTGGGGGGGCTACAGGACACCGTGAGGGTTGATCATGGGACATCAACTCCCTGAAATACTGCCTCACCTGCCCTCAGCATTGGCTTGGAGATGAGCCACCCTCAAACAAAAGGCCTCCAACGAAGAGCTGTTGTACTTTCAGCCAAAAGGACACAGAGGGACCCTGGCAGGGCTGTTTTGGGATACCACACAGTCACGCTCTCAAAAGCTGCCCCCTCTTCACCAGAATGACATTTAAAGGCCATATACATGCTAAGAGAAACCTTTTTCTCTTGGCAGCCCTCCACCTCCACGCCCTACGCATCTCCTCACACTTCTTGTGACCTAAGGTTCTTCAAGGCTCAGCTTTAACCACATGCTAGATCTGGCCTGGCCCAGGCTTACCACAGCTCCCTTCTCCAAGTGTGAAAATTTTAAACTAGTTGATGACATTTAAACATCAGAGTTTTCACACAAACCTTCAAATGTCCAACTTCTCCTAGCAACATAAAAAGATTGACGGTCTAGGATTCTATCCCTGCTTGGCCAGAACCGCAGGGAACTGTGTGGTTATCCTCATTCAACAGGGCAGGTGACACTGTCCTCTCAAGCCCTTACCCTAACCCTTCCTCCCTCATCCTCAACTTAGAGCTTGGCTCACATCTTCTCAGCCAGCAGAGCCACTGAGGATAAAACCCTGACAGAGCCATGTTCTTGGGGGCCTGCAGGTTGATCTTGGGTGGTCCCATTCAGCTTCCTTTTTCTCCCTCCAGTCACAGCTGGTCCCTATATGACTTAGCAACTGTCCCATGTCCCCAGCTTTTTCTGCAATCCCTGAAGTGATGGGCAGCATTTTCCTGCCCACAGCTGCATTCACTGTTCCTCCAGCCAGTCTGGTATATAGAGCCACAGCCTGAATCCCCAGGGTTCCCTGACAAGGACTTGCCCCTTGCCCCATGAGATTGCTCCATCTGAACTTGAGGGACTGTGTTCTCAGACCTATAGTACAGGATGGCCTTGTTTAATCTTACCGTCATGCACATAGCCTCTCTAAGGACAGGGTCTTTGAAGCCTGGAATCATTCTTCCACAGCCTGCTGGTCTACAGTCAGTGTGCAGGTAACTCTCCCTCATGGAGAGCTATGTTCAATGCATGGTCCCCATTTCTGCATTTCTTCCTCCGAGTCCTCTTGTGTAGGCCCTCTTGCTACAATGACCCAGGCCTTGCTTCCTAAACATTTGGCTTTGGTGGAACCCTGAGCCATGTGGGGCTGTCCCTTTCCAAGTTCCTACTTGGGGGAAACCACACTATGCCTACACATTTTTGAGTCCTACCCACATCCAAGGTCCACTCACCATGGTGGGCATGCACACATGGAAAGTAAACAGATGAGTGAGCCCTCAGCCTGGGTCCCTCAGAGGGGGCCACCTAGCCACCTTCCCTCCCCTCTCCAAGTCTCACCTCATACCCTCGCCCTCCACACCTTCTCTTCTATCACACGCTGCTCCCACTACTTTGCCCTCTCGGAGAAACCATTCTGGGGCAGCCAAGCGTCAGCCAGCCCCCCCCCCCCCGCTCCATGCAGAGACATTGTCTATAAAACTGCAAATGGAGTGAGTGATGATCGACCATTCGACTCTCTGGAAGCATGGTCTGGTTTAGGGCCTGTGTTATTTTCATTATTATGAGGATTAACATATTAATTGTAAAAATTAATGAGTTTCACAGCGGCATTTCTGAATATGTATATAGCATGTTTGGATCATGCTCGCCCTCCACGCACTTGGCCTCTGCAGCCCCTCCCACACCAGTCCTTTCCCAGGCCTGACTTTTCCTCATCTGCATTCAGTTTGTTCTTTTTATTTTCTACTCTCCCCTTCCCCCTTCCCCACCCCTCCCTCCTCCACCGTCCCTCCTTCCTTTCCCCTACTTCTCATCCGCATCTCCAGCTTCATTTTTAACGTTTATTTTTTTAAATAAATGAAACTGCATCTCACAGTACAGTCCCAGGCCAGACTAGAGCTCACAGTGATTTCCTACACTGGGGTCACAGGCACATGCCACAGGCCAGGCTCTTCAGTGTTTCATTTTTTTTATTGTCCACGTATGAGAGAAAACACGTGATTCTGTCTTTCTACATCTGACTTGTGCTGAACACGATGACTTTCACTGCATCTGCTTTGCTGCAGAGGACAGAATGTCAATATTCTTTATGACTCAATAAACCATCCCCCCAGTATATACACACATGCACACACACGCACATGCACACACACACACACACACACACACACACACACATTTATCTGTAGGTGGGCACCTAGGCTGACCCAATATCTAGGCTGCTGTGACTTGAACTATAATGAACACGCATGTGCAGATATCTCCTTTGTATGCTGACCTCATTTCCTTCAGTTATATTCCCGGGAGTGGCATGGCTGTCATATGGTATTTCTATTTTTAGTTTTTTGAGGAAGCTCCCTACTGACTTCCATGGCAGCTATGGTAATTTACATCCCCACCAAAAATCTGTAAGGGTTCATGTTCTCCACATACAGCATTTGTTACTTACCTATTTTAGTATAACTTCTCTCGTTGGATGAGATAAATTTTCACTGCCGTTTTGATTTGACTCTCTCTGATGGCTTAAGGATAATGAGTGCTTTTTCATGTTTTTTTGTTGTTGTTGTTGTTGTTGTTTTTAATCATTTTTACCTCTTGGCTTGAGCTATAGCTGTTCAGTATATCTGCCTACCTACTGATTGGATTATTACAAGAATCTTGTTGTTAAGTCTTTAAGTTCTTTCTATATTGTGGCTACTAATCCCATGTTAGATGAATAACTGGCAGACTTTCTCCCACTCCTTTCTGTTTCCTCTTGCATGTGCATTTTATGGAGGAGTTCTCTCCAGTGAAACCCATGTGAGGAGAGAGGCAGAAGGTTGCCACAGCCTGATGATACTGGGGTGTGCACTGAAAACCCCTTTCAGTGTATTACTGGTTCCCATCAGCTAAAACAGAGGTCTTCTAGAGAGGGTGCAGGCAGAGAAGCCAGTGCCCTGGAGCCAGGCCTGAAGGAGCCTACCAAGTGGATAGAGGCCTGGTGGGACCTGCCTTGTGGAATTGCTGGGTGGATGAGACCAGTCCATGTGTTTAAATACCAAGGACAGGGCTGGCGATATAGCTTGGTGGTACAATGCTTGCCTACCATGATCAAGGCCCTGGAGTTCTGGGGGGGAGGGGGGAGGAGGAATATACTGAGGGTCATACAGTGGTCTGAATGCAAAGTACGTCGGTTGTGTTGGGTATTTGAACACTTGTCCCCAGTTGGTGGTACTGTTAGGTGCAGCTTAGGAGGTGCAGCCTTGTTGGAGGATATGCATCACTTACTTGGCCGGGGGCTCTGAGAGTTAAAGGTTTCTTTCTCTGCTTTGTGCTTTCAGTTCAAGACACGATCTTTCAGCCCCCAATTCCTGCTACTGGTTGCCATGCCTCCTCTCTGCCATCGTGAACTCTTACCCTTCAGGAACCATAGCCTGATGACCAGTTTCTTCTATAAGATGCCTTGATGGTGTCATATCAAAGCAACAGAAAAGTAATGGATGCAGGTGGGATCTGAAACGTTACAAGTCTTTCTTGGAAACCTGGCTGCCAGTCCACTGGAAGGCTTCCTTGGTGCCATTCATTGTTCTTCAGAGTTAATTGGCTTCCTCCCTGCTTGGTGTGTGTTGTCTTCCATGTGTGTTCTACACACACACACACACACACACACACACTGTGGCCAGAGAAAATACCATGCTCATAAAAAAAAAAAAAAATCCTCCCAGCTCTGAAATGTACAGGGTGGGATGTCCCTCTCTCTGTTCTATCTTTGCTGGTGGCATTTGGTACTGTGAATACGTCACCCTGACTTTTTCCCACTATCCTCAAAACCCCCTAAAGGGCAGGGACTGTTTGTGTATTCCTTTATCCCCAACTCAAAAAATGCCCACTTAGCCCACAAGCCAGATTGTCTCCAGTTCTACATGGAAGAACAAGGTGTGGGCTGTACCTTTCCAGCCTCCCCCTGCCACCCAGAGCCCCAATCAGGAACTCAGCCACAGGCCCAGGACTTTAGTCACCAGTGAGTCCTGGTGGATGTTCTCCAGATAAGTGAGGTGAAAACACACCTTGGAGTTCGCTGTGAAAGGCAAGTTCCATCCACTGAGTGTCTGACATCTGTTCATTAAGGTACCGCCTGCTTTTTGCATAGTAGGATTATCTGTGTGTGGGTGTGCATGTTTGTGTGTATACGTGTGTATATATGAGTGTGCATGTCTGTATGTGTGTGTGCATGTGCATGTTTTTGTGTGTGTGCAATGTGCACAGGTGTGAAAGTCAGAACAATATCAGGTGTCTTTCTTTACCTTCCACCTTGAGACTTGAGAGTCTCTCTCTCTCTTCCTCTCTCTCTCTCTCTCTCTCTCTCTCTTTCTCTCTCTCTCTCTCATCTTGTTCTCTCAGTGTTATCTTCATATGCCAGGCTAGCTGGCATCTGAGAAGCACCTGACTTTAAATGAGTTCTAAGGATTTGAACTCGAGTCCTTGTGCTTGCATGGCAAGTGCTTTACCCATTGAGCTTTCTCCTCAGTTCCCTAGTAGGATTATTATTTTGTTCCTGTATAGTTACTAATTTCATCTGACTAAGACAGTAGCATGCAGGCATTGAGGGGAATCAGGAATCTGAAAGCAGCTTTAATTCCAGCATAACAAAAGCACAGGGAGAACTTTCCCTGATGTGGGAATATTTCTCTCTAACACACAAACACCAGAGCCATCTTCCTGTCCTGAGGAAGTCAGGGATGCTGGACATCCAGCTCACCCTAGGCATCCTTTCTCCTCTCTCTTCTTCCTAGTCCTGCAGACAGGAGAGCCCATTTCCCTCCTGCCTTCCAGTTCCATCTCCCAAGAAGTCTCCAACTTTCAGGAGTCTGTCAGGGCCCTATTTTTAGTGGAGTGAGACTTCTTCAGGGTGTCCAGATTGGCGCACTTCCTCTTTACCAGATGGGCTGCTGCAACCATAGAGCCTACTGCGTCCTCAGTTCCCACTGCGGTCACCTCATGTAACCTTTGACAGTTCTGCAACCTCACCCTGCCCAGCGCCAGTCCACTCCCAGATGCAGAAACTGAGGCTCAGTCAGGACCACTGACTACTTGGGACCCAGTTCCACATGCAGTAGGGAAGGAACCAGGCCTGCCCACCCAAGTCTTACCCCAGACTCTCAGCTGGCTGCCATCCATCAATGGAGTATGATGTTTCCTTTCTGACACTTACACGATCCTTTGTGCCGTTGAGATGCTCAGGACCACAGCCTACCAGAGAGAAGAGAGTGTGTGTGTGTATAATGTCAGTGCCCAGCATTGATCTGCCTCCTAACAAGGGCCATGAGCTGCTGGGCTGAGGACCCAACAACATGTACTACAGCTGTGCTCTTCGGTGCCCCTAGAGTTGTGCATTTTAAAACTCTGTTGATGGCATTTAAAGATCAAGAATGCTCATATCAAAATTCAAATGCCCGGCTTCTCTTGTAAACTGAAAACACACTAAGTTCCTATCTGTGCTTGGCCACAGTCAAATGGAGCTTCATGTCGCCCATCCCCAGATGCCACAGTATTGAGTGTGCTTTATGGCCTCCCTGCAGCCAGCGCCTGATGCTGGCTCACCTTGAAGGCAGCATTGCTATCTCATAGGTAAAGTCCAGAACAGAGAGCAGAAAACCCCAGTGAGCTCACCCCACTGGGAATCACCTGGTCCTCACAGGAATTTGAGGCTGGCCTCCTGGTTTCCATGGTACCTCCCAGATCATCATGAAAAACCCCAGCACCTTAGTACACAGTTGGTACTCGGGAGGAGCTGTGGCTGAATGCTCCGAAGATGAGGCCAAGGAATGTGTGATTCTTTAAACAGATGAACCAGTGGATTCAGAGGCTGAGATCTTGCCCCTGGCCACATGGAACTATAAGTCACCACACTGCCTCTTGATTCCCGACTTTTGTTTCCTGAGACAGAGTATCACTATATAGCCTAGGCTAGCCTGTGACTTTGTACCCTGGGCTGGCCTCCAACTCATTAGCAGTCCTTCTGCCACAGCCTCCCAGGTGTTGGGATCATAGAAGTGAGTTGGGTTTTTGTTGTTGTTGGTGGTGGTGGTGTTTTGTTTTTTGTTTGTTTCTTTGGTTGGTTGATTGGGTTGTTTGTTTGTTTGCCTCTTTCCAACTTGGCTGCTGGTTCCTGACGATTGTACAAGAGACAGTTGCTAAGCCGGTGCTTTGACATGCAGACTGGGGAGGGACTGCTCAAGAGAGGAAGAGGTATCTTCATAGAAGGGCAGCATGGTACAGAACTTGATGTATGTGGAGAGCAGCTTTGAGACCTAAGAGAAGGGTGTGGGAAGGCATTGGATGGAGCCCTGAGGCTTGGAGGAATGGAGCCCCTATGGGGCTCCTGGGGTGTCTTAGTTAGGGTTACTATTGCTGTCAATAAACACCATAGCCAAAAGCAACATGGGGAGAAAAGGATCTTTTGGCTTACACCTCCATTTCATGTTCATCAGGGAAAGAAGTCAGGACAAGAACTCAAGCAGGGCAGGAACCTGGAGGCAGGAGCTAATGCAGAGGTCACAGAGGGGTGCTGCTTACTGGCTTGCTCCTCGAGGCTTGCTCAACCTGCTTTCTTGTAGAACCCAGGACCACCAACCCAGAGATGGCACCACCCACACTGGACTGGGCCCTCCCACATCAATTACCATTTAAGAAAATGCCCTACAGGCTTACCTACAGCCTGATCTTACAGAGGCTTTTTCCTGATTGAGGCTCCCTTCTCTCTGATGACTTTAGCTTGTGTCAAGTTAACGTAAAACTGCCCAGCACATAGAAGCACTAGGGAGCTATTGCAAGGCTTTGGAGTAGGACCGGCATGATCAATGTCTGGCTTCAAGTCATAGCAGAGGTGGTGAGAACCTGCAAGAGCTAAGAGCAGATTCTGGGGAAGGTCCAGGGGGTTGTGCTGACTGGTAAGTGAGTACACCTGGAGCTGTTTAGGAGGTCCACCATGTCTTCTGCTGGGGTGGGGAAGGCGAGAAGAGATAGACATAGATGTGGCATTTGTAAAGAGATGTTCTCTGGGTGCCCAAGGATGGTGTAGAAGATACAGGTGTCGCCTGCCAAGCTGAGTGTGGATCAGTGAGAACCTAGTCCTGAGCCAAGCCAAGCTTGGGGACACCTTCTGTCACACCTAAGGGATCTCTACCTAGTGACTGGCTCCCAGCCCCCTCTCCCTGCCCTCTTAGCTTATACCCTGCCTAGAAGTAACCAGTGCTCCATCCCAAGGCTGCAGAGCTCAGGCCTGGTGAATTTGGGCCCATAGATGGTGTCAAGGTCCAGAGTGTCCCCTGAAAACAGATACCCCAACATGAAACTGCAGGATCTCCTCACAGTGACCCTCCCTCACTAGGGAGACCAACCAAGGAAGGTCAGTTACCCTGCTGGGTCCAACGGGTGGGGGCCCATCTTCTATTCGCCTGCCTTCTGTGAGGAGTGCATTTGGCTTTTTATAAAGCCAATAAATAAATAAACAAGTGGGCATGATTAATTGATGGCATGGCGCAGACCCAGGCGCTGGGAGTCAGTGGCCTGGCTTCTGCAGGAGCTCAGCTTTTCTGCTACTTGGGGCCTGAGCCAAGGAGGGGAAGCCTAAGTGGGGAGGTTGTTTCCCAGGGTGCCTGGGGTTTTCAATTTGCCTCTCAGGCAGGGCCCCTTGTCCTGGACTCCTTTAGGCCCTAACAGGCTGAGGGCCAACCATTGTCCTTTCTAGGAGTGTCAAAGATCTCATTGCTAAAACCCCCAGCGTTGATCCAGACAATTCTCTCCAAAGCTGGCCTCCCCACAGACCCTCTCACCCTGCATCGCCCACAGGTTTCCTTGGGGGTGGGGGGCTTTCTGACCCAGGAACAGAGATGGAGGAAAGAAGTGTTTAGGGGCTCTCGGTGAGGGGTTATGGGGAAGGGGCTATGGCCAGTAGACAGAGATAGAGCTGGTACCTCGGGAGGGAAATGCATCCTCATGGCCCACACGCGTGAGTGGCGGGGCGAGCGAGGGCGGGGGGGGGGGCGCTGTCCGAGCCGAGTTCGGGGAGGGCCTGAGGGGAGCGGGGGAGGAGAGAGCGGGAGGAGGGAGCGGCGGGCGGAGCGCAGTGCAGCGGCAGCGGCAGGAGCTCGGGCGGGCGCGGGGCGCAGAGGCGGCGGCGGCAGCAGCGGGGACGCAGGGCCGGGCCGGGCCGGGCGCGCAGCAGGGGCGGCGGCAGCGGCAGCGGCAGCGGCGGTGGCGGCGGCGGCATCGTCGCCCTGGAGAGGGCGCAGGTGAGGGTCGGCGAGACCGGGCCGGGGCCTCTCTTCCCTGTTGCCCGCACGGGCTCCACCACCTTTCCCGCGGCTTCTTCCCTTTAGCCCAGGGGACCCAGCGGCCTCGGCTGCAGCCAGAGCTCGGCCAGGGGGGGCCCGGTGTCTGCGGTGTCAGCGGTGACCTTGAGCGGGCACTTGGCAGCGGGCGCGTCACGGGGAGGGGGCGCACAAACTTTCCGGAGCTAGGGGCATTCAGAGCGCGGGGACCCCCATCAGCCTGTCCCCCCCAGATATTACCCGCCTCCTGCACCTGGCTTCCTCCCTCAGTGTCGGGTAGGGCTGTGCTCCTGTAGTCTAGTGCCCCCGTGCCGGGGATGCTATCTGAGCTGTGGACAGGGGCTGGCGGCTTCTCTCCCCAAAAGTGGCTTCTCCGTGTGCAAGGGAGCTTTCTGCTCTATGCGCTGTGCATCTCAGGCCTCACCTTTTCTGGGCGCCCTCCATCTGCCCACAGTCCTTCCCCAAGCTCGCATGGGTCCCCTACCTGGTGACAGGAGAGCTCCAAAGCTCGGAAGGCCAGCCGTTTGTCACTAGAACCGCAGTGTGGGTTTTCGGCCCCACTGCACAAGGTGTTTGTGAAAGTGGCCTTGGGCCGGTTTATCTCAGGCCCTCATGGTGGACCACTGTGTTTCTGGACACCTGGGTTCACCCCGGGCCTGGTCACCCCAGAGAGCCTGGTCACTCCAGAGAAATGGATATTTTGGCCATAGAGGGTGCCCTTGCTCCAGAAACATGGTCTCTCAGATCGTTACCCTTGGAAAAGGGACATGAGGCCCAGAGAGGGTGAGCCAGCTTCAAGGTCACACAGCCAGGAGAAGATGGAGAACTGAGCTTTCTTCTTATCAGGATTTATTCGGTTCCTGTGAGAGAAGGGTCGGGATCTAGGATATCCAGCTTCTTCTTAGCCCCATAACTCTGACAAATCACTGCCACCCTGTCTCTGTCTCTGTCTCTCTGTCTCTCTCTCTCTCTCTCTCTCTCTCTCTCTCTCTCTGCCTCTCTCTCAGTTTGCTTATATGTAAAATAGTAATAGCTACCTCACTAGTGCTATTTTGACAGCTAACTGAGCCAATGTTCTTTACTTTTGCCACAATGCTTAGTACACGGTCTGTGACCAACCAACCAACCAATCCACCCTTGGTATGATTCCTTTCTGTTCTCAGTACTGAGAATAAAAATGCATGGTTCCCTCCTTTCACTTCTGGGTTCTAGACAGAGGTGGGCTCTCCCCTGTGTCCTTATAAACTGGTAGGGACAGTGCCTGCTGGACCTGTGTCTCTATGTATTCTGTTCAGTAGAAATGAAGACCTAGTACCCTGGAGAGTCTGCTGCTCCCAATGGGCAGCTTAATGGGGCTGTGGTTTCCCGCAGCCTCCAAGGAGGAAATCAATACTGATTCCCAAGTGGGACAGGAAGTTGGGTGCTGCTATGGCCAGGGGCTGTGAGAAACACACTCCTTTCCTCTCTGGGCATAGGCTCACTCTTCCACCTGACCCATTTGTTCTTACCTCAGTGAGAGGCTACCCCTCCTTCCCTCTCCAGTGGTGCTGGCAGCAAGAGCTGGGCATGGGGTAGGGACTGGGGCTCACTCACTTACCTACTCATGTACACAACCTTGATCCCTGCCTAAAAAACATTGGAAGCCACTCACAGCTTCCAACAAGGCAATTCCTGCCAGATGCCAAGCATGCCTCAGACCTGGAGACATATTCATTTGATTTTATTAACTACATGCTAAGCACTCCTTAGTGTGCCAGGGCCACATTGGTAAATAAAAATAGATCTGGCCCCAGCTAGCTAGACTGACTATATAGCTTCTCATCTAAACTGAGATTCTTGAGAGTAAGCCAAAGCAGTACCAGGGCCAGGCATAAACCTGGAAGACCCAGCCACACTGGGACATGGGCTGCCCAGCCTGTGGTATTCACATGCCAGTGTCCAGCGAGAGCTGTTAAGTGTTAAGTCAGCATCTGATTCATCCTTCACAAACCCACAAGATTGATATTACCACATATCATATATATGCAGCTAGTTTGGAGTACAATTGGACCCTTTCTACTCTTTGAACTGCTCTGCTGTGCTATGCCTCAGAGATGAAGAATACCGGAGCCTGGGGTGCTCACAGCTCTCTTATAGACACCAGCAGGTGGCTGCCAGCCAACAGCACAAAGGCTGTGGTGGATACGAAGTAAAAGCAGACAGACCTAGAATTGAGGGATGGTGAGGTGTGGTGCATAGAGAAGTCAGAGGCAGCTTCCTGGAGGAGGGGACCTTTGACCTGGACTTTGATGGGTAAGTTAGGAGCTTAACAGACTGTGGAAGTTGGTGGGGATTGTGGAGGAAACATTTCAGCCCCAGAAACTGTGGGATAAGTAGACTGTTTGGAGACAGCACTCCCAAAGCAGGTCCAGGGCAAGACTGATCTGGAAGAGCAGAAGCTATCAGAGGTTTAGTCTCATCAGGGTGTGCAATGGCTTGTGACATATTCTGGATTTCAGAAGAACTGGCAAAGGCCCAATAATGCTGTATTTGGGAAACAGAGGTGGGAATGAGACTATGCTGTATTGAGCAGAGAGAGAAAATCGGTTCAGTGGGGTATCTCCATCCAACAGGGCTTTTCTTTCACCAGGTCTATCCTGTGGCCTGCCTGCAAGGTCACCCAGTCAGTGGGTCATATAGGATCACTGCAGATGAAAGGGGCCTGTATCTGTAGCAGTGCAGAGGCTTCCCCCCAAGCCGACTGACCGCCAAGAAGCGAAATTCTAAACTAGCAGAGACCCAGGGCTTTTAGCAAAGTACTTTGAAAATAAGAAACATGAGCACGATAAATTAAGTATTGCCCATTTGTTAAACCCCATGCAAACCACTTTAACTCCCCTGCCTTCTGGTAACCTCAGTTGCCTTATGAATCTGCGGCTAATAAAATGCACTTTAGTAAAAACTTTTTTCCTGGAATCTTCAAGAATTCTGTTTTGCCTCAGTCCCCTGCTCTCCAGCTTAGTGAATATGGTCAATCATGAACTAAGCAGAACACTGGGGTTCTCTGGGATCTTAGGGTTAGAAAATCTGAATAAAAATATCTGGGAGGTAGAAGAGAATCTGATGTAAAGGAAGGGGAGCAGACGTGTGTGTGTGTGTGTGTGTGTGTGTGTGTGTGCACGCGAGCGCCTGTGCGAGTGCGTGTGTTAACCTGCGGAGCCATCTCAGCCAGGCCTGCAGTTCTTATCATCTGTAGAGGCGCACTGTTTTGTTTAAATTGGATCCAAATATGTAGCTGACCCTGTGCAGGGGTAGAGGAGAAATGGGAGACAGAAAGAAGGGGAAAGAAAAAAGGAATGTGTTTAAAGCAGTGTTAGAAACAAGGAGGCAGCTCAGTGGTGGAACATGTGCTTCGCATGTATGAGGCCCTGGGTACACACACACACACACACACACACACACACACATACACACACACATGCACACACGAACACACACATACCAAATTTAAAAATAAAGCTCCTGCCAGGTGTCCACCACTGTGGGCGACATTTTCCCATGTTTATGTTATCTTCCCAATGATACTATGGAGCAGGTGACACTATTGCTGGTTGAGCTTTATTTAGGTGTGATAAGCCAAGTAAGGAGAGGTCTGCTAGTAAAAGTAGAGTGTGTAGCTCAAGGTCCCAAGGGGTGGAAGCCCTGTGTCCAGGCAGGACTTCCCAGTGTCATTGGCTGGGAAGTGGAGCACGTTGGTGGGGATCAGGCTTTGCTGTGCTCTACCTGGGAAAGCAGGTGAGCTTAGGAATTGTCCAGTTAGGGCCATTTCAGTAGGTTTGGGAGTAAAGGAGCTGCTCCTAAGTTCTCCTGTTCCTGGCCCCAGGCTGTAGGGCAAGGGAATCCTGGCCCAGAGAACAGAGTTTTGTGAAGGAAGTGGCTGGGCATGCAGGCCAAACTAGCTGGTTGACTGTCTCTACGATTAAGCACCCCTCACAGGGACTGTCTTTCCAGGCTCAATAAGGCCCAATGAGGTAAAAAACATAAAATATAGAAATCAAAAAATAGCAGTTTTAGAATCCACAATGACAGATAAGGAGAGTGAGACTTGAAAGATCTGAGTAAATGCGCAGATCCCTCCAGAGAGTGCGCTGGGTAGAAGGCTGGCTGGGCTCTAGAAAATGGCAGGCATTGAGCCCTCATAAATACCATCTTTCCCCTACTCTTACGACAGTTGGAGGAATGGCAGAAGACAGAAATAGAGCCTCCCACTCCCCTCCCCCAACACACCCCCAGATCTACAGGTTAACGTGCCTGGAGTCAGCCAGCTTTTGATGAAAAATATTCAGGGGAAAACAATTACATCTGTACTGAACTTGTACTGGTTTTTCTCTCTGTCTTTATTCCCTAGACAATACAGTGACAACTATTTACATATTATTTGCATATTAGGAGATATTACAGGTGGAGAAGTCTGAAGGGTACAGAGGATGTGGGGTGGAGGGGGGGTCTATGCTAATACTACACAGTGCTAGATAGTGGCCTTGGGCATCTGCAGATTTCTACATGGTGAACTATCCTGGGTACCAAGGGACAGCTGTATGATTTGTCTTCCTGATGGCATAGAAGTGGAGTTAAGGGCAGAACTGGGACAGGCTGAGGAGAATCCAGGATTAGCTTTCTGACAGACTCCTTCCCTCCTGAGAGGAGGAAGGACACTAGTCTCCTTCCCAAGGACCCATAAGGGAAGACTGCCTCCATAGAGCAGACCTAGGAAAGGATCTGGATAGGTCAGCGGGAGCTGCAGAGTGGAGTCTCTTTACAAAGAAGGGTCCCTGTGGAGTGACCAAGGAGCAGGTGTTCTTGCTCACCTGTGAACCCCTTCTTTAACACAGTACTGTGCCTGGCTAGGCATCTTGAGAAGTGTAAAGATAGGAAGCCCATAACTTCTCTCCCAGTCTCAGAGAGCTCTTGGCTCAAGACACAGGAAGCAGAGGAAAAACCATAATGGGGGTGTGGGGTGCACTAAAAGAAAGCCTTCCTCCTTGCTCCAGCCTCAGCCCAGGTGCTATACCTAGTGCAGCCTATCGATGAGGTAAGATTTCAGAGATTGACCCACTTCCTTATTCAGAAATCAAAAGTGGAACTGAATGGGGCCAGTGCGGTGGCTCCATGAATAAAGGGCTTGTAATACAAGCCCAAGAACCTGAATTCAAATCCCGGCATCCACATAAAAGTTAGCGTGGTAATGCACATCTCTAAACCTAGTGCTGGGGAGCAGAGGCAGGCGCACACGCACGTGATCGCACTCACACGCAGTTCACTGTTACCCAACCTAGTAGAGACAGCAAGCTCAGATTCAGTGAAGAGACCCTGTCTCAAACTCAAAGGTGCAGAGCAACAGAAGAAAACACCAGATGTTAACTGCTGGCTTCCACATGTGCACAGATGGGAAAACACATACACACACACACACACACACACACACACATACAGAGAGAGACAGACAGACAGAGAGACAGAGACAAATGAAACACAGAGACAGACAGACAGACAGAGGCAGACAGACAGAGAGACATACACAACACAGAGACAGACAGAGAAAGACACACACAGAGAGAGATGGACAACACACACACACACACACACACACACACACACACACACATCCATAGGAGAAAAGAAAAAGTGGCACCATCCCTTGAATTAGGTTAAGCTTGATAAAATGACTGTGGAGGTGTCTGGTCGTGGCCAAGGCAGAGCAGGTCAGGTTAGTGTGTCTCTGTGCACTGGTAAAAGTAGACATTCACGCACATTTGTTTCTACGTTGTACTGTCTTTATGTCATTCTGCCAGGAAGTGATTCCGATCAGTGAGCAGTGTGTGCAGAAGATGTCCACGTGCCCATGGGTATTTCTTCTGCATGCAAAGCCAAAATAGATGTTGCCTCACTGTGACTTTACTTATATCTCCATAGCCAGTGTCTTCTGCTCTCTCTCTGGGGTTGATTTGCATAATCTTATAGGTCCCAGCTCCTGATCACAGCCCTTTGTTTAACCTTCAGTCACTTGACCTCTGGTTACCTCACTGTTTCTGAGTTTAGAAAACTAGAGAATTTTAGGCAAAGACAGTGGCAGAGGCATGGGGGTTGGGGATCTGACTGGAAGAGGACAGTAACCCCCCAATTTTGTCTCACGTGACTAGGGAATCATGCCCAAAGAAGGTGGATCCTGGCTGCAATTCCATATGTATTTTTTCCTCTTTTCAAAATAAAAGTAGTTCTGTCTCCCCCTGGCTATAGAGATGTTATGTAATGATTATGTAAAATTCAAATGGTATCATAAAGTATAAAGAAGAAAGTAAAACTCAGATGAAATGTGGTGAAACAAAGCTCGCTCCTGCTAACATTCTGTCAAATGTCCTTCTAGACAGTTCTCCATGGCCAACAAGAATGTGGATGAATGCTATATTTTTGATCCTTTTTCATACTGAAAGAGCTTGAGCATCTTGGATATCAATAAATTCATCTCTACCTCATCTTTTCTGGGTGGCTCACCCACCACTTGTTCAATATGTCTCTTCCTGGTGGGTACCTAGGTTATGTACAGGATTCGCTATCAGAAGAAACATTGTGCTGGGAATCTCATGGACTGCTGGGTGCAGGTCCAGGCATTCTAAGGATATAGTCACAGAAGTATCTGGGGCAAAAGAGGAGAAGAAAGCCACAGGATTACTGGGTAGAGAAACTAGCTTAAGGGCTGTTTATAAAGGTCTGTAGGAAGAGGGACACAGGGAGACCATGGCTGGGTTTAGACCATGGGGAGGGGGACGAGCCAGACTTCCAGTGCTGTTTCAGAGGAGACATTGTGCAAGCAGAGGTGGATGTGATGACAGTTTTACTCTCTGGGCAACAGGCAATCGTGCAAACTTTCTCATAGGTGGTCTCCTTGGGACCTTTCTAGCACTCTGGAAAGAAGGCCTCCTCCCTCCTTGTTCCATGGAAGAGTCTAAAAGGTCATCTCCTTTTATCAAAATTTCCCACACCATAAAGCCCATCTCATTCTTGTCTCAGAGACAGACCCTGGATCACATGGCCATGTCAAAACCAGGTACTTCCAAAGGAGGGGAACAGCAAGACCTAAACAGACCAGGCCCAGTGTCTGAGTCAGTAGCCACAGGGCTGCACTCTGAAGGGTACAGGGAGCAGCTGCTGAGGGGACAGTGCCCAGAAACTGTCTGATGTGTACTCACTTGGCCAGAAGTGGGGAGAAGAATTCTTGTGGTCTTCAATGACTAGCACAGGGCCAAGGCACATGAGTAAACTATGGGTGCCAATTGGTTGGTTGGTTAGCTGATTGATTAACTGGTTAATTCATCGGTACCTGTTACTCCTATCTCTGATGTTCAGGAGTCTCTGGGCACCAGAAGCACTGATGCTCTGCCAACTGGAGAAGGTAGCTCAGGGTTTTCAGAGATTGTAGAGACAGTGTTGACCACTGAGATGTTACAATACAAGAGTCTCTGAGGGGCATGGCACTGGACTTGACTCTAAAGCATACAGGGCCTCCTGGGAAGAAGCCATATCTGTAGGTGCCAGAGACTTTGGTGGTGGCCCACAGGTACAGCAGCAGAGCTGTGTTGCGGACAAGGTCAACCAGAGAGGCTGTGAGGGTGAGAGCTGGAAGGGAGATCTCCTCTCACGAGGGCTTGTGGTGTTCAGGGCACCATGGCAGTCCTACTGCTCTCTCAGATTTCCTGTGTCTATGCAGGGCATCTTCCATTCTCAGATTGTAGATGAGGAAGCCAATGCAGAGAGTGAGGTGACTTGCACAATATCAAGAGCCAGGAAGAGGCACACTCTGATTTAGAATATGGCTCTATTCTAGAAAGATGTGGGAAGTGATGTGCATGGTGGGCCCACTCAAGACTAGTGGGTGGTGGACTGTGAGTGGGCAAATGGGAGCCTGGAAACTGTCAGGAAGGCCTAGAAAAGGTTTGATGGAAGAGGCGCCTAGAGCAGGATCCAAAGTTGGCTAGAGGAGCTGTGGTCATTGGCTCTGAACCCCACTTCAAATCTCTGCTGTACCAATTCTCTGTGTGACCCTGGACTCAATACTTCCCTTCTCTGTACCCCAGTTTCATCATCTGTAGAAGGATTATGTTTAAACATGTGCTCAGGGCCCAGCACGTTCTACAGATTTAACAAATGGAATAGTTGCTGGCATCATCCAACATCGCTGTTTTAAAACTTGGTCATGAGAACTCCATGGGCTGAGGTCCAGGTCTCCCTTTCAGCCTCAGTAATCACCAGCTTGGTTATCTCCCAGGCTGACTTTCCAGTCTCTACCTACCATAGGAGAGTTGGTCTGACAGTTGACTAGCAGCAGCTGCTGCTCAGGAGTCCATATTGTATCAGCTAGAAAGGAGAGGGCTGCCATGAGTGAGGGGCTCAGAAATGAATGTGTAACATCTGAGCCACCTTTGGAGAAACTAAATGTAAGGGCAGGGTGAGGGTGGATGGAAGAACAGCCAGGGGACAGAGCAAGCTGAGCTCTGGTCAAGACCAGGCAATGACCCAGGTTGGGAAAGCTAGAGGTGTCCAGAGGTGATCACCAGAAAACATGGGAGCAAGACTTGAGAACAGCAGCATCTGCTATGAGAGAGACAGAGTGAGAGACAGAGAAGAAGACAGAGACAGAGATGAAAACAGAGACACAGAGAGAAACCCAGAGACACACACACATATACACACACACGGGGGGGGGGTGAAAATCATGCCCCCTCATAGATGTTTGATGCCCAGAGTAGGTAGGACTTTGAAGACCATGTTCAAAGCCTGAAGGTGAATTTCCCAAAAGGTTTTCAGGAATGACGGAGGCTATGCTGGAACACATGCCTATGAAATCCCCTTGTGTTCTATATCTAGGGCCAAGGTTTTATAACCAGAGTCAGAAATTGCGTGGAAATGTGTGGGCGGCTGACCCTGGACAGTTTCCACAGTGGAGAGGAGGAGAGGGTATTTTTATCTGCAAACAGGGAGCCATAGTGGGTGAGGCCAGGAGGAGGCTGCTTCCTGCCCCGAGTGTCTCACCCACTGCTGTGTTAAGATGCAAACTGTTTTTGACAGAAGTTGAAGGAGCTTTTTGCTCAGAGTGAGTCGCAGTATCAGGCATGGAACCAGGGAACATGTCTGGGAATCTAGCATGATAGAACCCAATCTGCGATCGATCCTGAGAGCCTCCCTCAGTGTTTCCTCCTGTCTCTGCAAGACAGATCAGCTGTTAACATGTACCAGACGAGCTTGGGCACATGTCCGTTATAACCTTTGAATCTGCAGTCTCCAGGTCAGTACACAACTGAGGACCTTCCTGGTCTTAGATGGCTCCCTCACTGTTGTATGGTCTGCTGAGTATGTAAAGACCATTCTGCAGAACCTGGTGATTTCCTGTGTGGTGAGAATGTGCTGGCTCCAGGCCAGATTATGATGACTTCAGCTAAGAACGCTCGTCTCTGCTCCATGCAGAGTCTCACCCCTTAACTAGCCTGAGTTCATTTGTGTAGTGGTGGCAGAGTTAGGGGTGAACTCTTCAAGACAGTCAAGTACCTGACTCCACATCAAATCTTAGTACACCTCCAGGAAGCCACACTATCAAAACATCCAAGAAATGGGAAAGAGAAGTCCCAAGGCCCCACGGGACAGGGCGTGAATACTGAAGGCCCTGGATGCCTCTGAAGGCCATAGATGCCTTCAGCCTCACAATTGTCAATGTTGCCCCTGGCCTCAGTGGCTGCTGGTAGAAGTCACATGCTTAAAGTCTTGGTTGTGCTCACAGGTCTCTGGCTGTGTAGAGTTCTCCAGAAGAATCTAAAGGAAGACAACTTTTCATATTGGACTGGCAAGTGTTTTGATTTGTTTTGTTTTGTTTTATGGGTGTGTGTTGGTGTGTGTGTTTTATTTTCTGTATGAGTGTGTGTGTATGTGTGTGTGTGTGTGTGTGTGTGTGTGTGTGTGTGTGAGAGAGAGAG
>JADRCH010000362.1:453676-486176 GCA_019843965.1 Rhynchomys soricoides
GTGTGTGTGAGTGTGTGTGAGTGTGTGTGAGAGAGAGAGAGAGAGAGAGAGAGAGAGAGAGAGAGAGAGAGAATGAAAAAAACTGGACCCTGACTGTTTACGCTGTTGAGCAGTTTCTACACTAAGGATCATTATACAGGAGCAATTCAGCAGTATCTATTTGGATTAATCCCAAATGTGCATTAAACAGCAGTGGCATGCCTAGTTAGTAGAATACTACCCAGTAATGAAAAGGAACAGACTCCTGACATATCCAACAGCTTAGGTGAATCTCAGAGTAAAACCATTCCAAACTGTTTCCTACTGCAAAATCTCACTTTTTAGTGCTAGCCAGATGATCTAAGAATAGATTTGGTGATTGTCAGGGCAGGGACTGGACACCAGGGATTGGAGAGAGGGACATTTAGCTCTAAGGCCGGCAGGGAAGACTCTCACAAGCATAGTGTGGTGCGTTGGTGGACAGGCAGCATGATCACATTCCATTAGGTTACATGAGCTCCAACAGACAGCGCAGGAGCCTGGGCAATAGTGATGTCACCTTGCAACCACAACCATTTTTTACTTTGGTGCTTCACTCTCAGTAAGATGATAACTTTAGGAGAGACCAGGTGAGAATACATGGTCTTCTCTGTTCATTTCCTTGCAGTCCCTATGAATCCGTAATTATTGCCAAACAAAAGGTTAAAAATAAATGCACACATGCTCTGGTGTGGCCCATGCACTGGGCAGTGTCTGTGACAGAGAACTGGGAGTCTCATACAGATGCCTTTGCGCAGTGCTGAGAATAACCTGAATACATTCATTCACCTAATGAGTACTTGCTGAGGGCCTACTATGTGCCAGGTGCTGTGCCTGTCTCTGGGGGTGCAGCTGTGAGCAGCACATCACAGATCCCTGGTCTTGTAGTGTCAGCATCCTAACGACTGTCTCACAAGAGGGAGCTGGTTCTACCCAACCCCCCCCCCCGAGAAATTCCTCAGGGCAGAAAAAGGTAGAAACAGTCAGTCTCGACACTAACAGGGTTTCACCTGAAGATCTCATTGCCATGGGAAGGGACAAGAAGCCGAACCTGGCATCCAGTATATGATTTGCTTAAAAATAAACATAGAGTCAGTCTGAACCAAAGGAAAGAACAAGCTTTGGCATGTACCTGGACAACCATTAAATTGGTTCTCTTCAGTAGAACAGAAGTACCCCCCCAAATGAGAAGTGTTGTCCATTCTGTCCCTGTGTAACACACACACACACACACACACACACACACACACACACACACACACTGGAGCCAGCCGGGCACGTGGGAGATGTCAGATACATGCAGGGAGGCTGCACCAACACAGTTTGCAGATTGGCATGTGGTCCTTCACAGGAACATCATGCTTTGCCACTACAAAGGGCTGTGAAACATGGATCGAGTCCCTTAAGGATACCAGGTACTGCGTCTGTCAACTTTGTCACCAGGAGCATACTTCCCATCCCAAGTCTGAAAACTTTGTTTCTGGGGCTGGAGAGATGGCTCAGCATTAAGAGTGCTAAGTTATTAAAGAGGACTGGAGATCCTTTCCCTGCCTAGCCCCTCCTGGAAATCTGCAGCCACTCACAGATAGATCCCTGGAAGCCAGGGTCTGTTTGGGGTCACAGGGTCACAAGTAAGGACCAGTTAGAGGTAGCCACTCAGCCATTCTTGGAGAAATTTTCAGGCACTCAAGGGAGCTTTTGGAAGCTGGTAGGTGACTTCACTTTTCTCTGCCTCTGTTGGGCCCATTCTCTCCCACCACATGTCTTGACCTCAGATGATCTGTGGTGTCTAACGCCCACAAGATCATCACAGCTCAGGGCAGATTCTCAGAACCATTGCAGAGTTAACATGAGCAGACGGGGTGGGGGGTTGCTTGAGTTTTGTTGGTGTTGTTTGTTTGTCTGTATTTGTTTTTGGTTTTTGTTTGGCTTTGCTTTGTTTTTTGGTGAAGGCAAGGCTGACCTGTGAGTCCTAAGAACACGTGTCTATCTCTTGGCATTTGAGCTAAGAAGAGCAAGTGTGACCATCTCTATTAAAGCACCATGAGTTTATCTTTGTTGGTAAGAAAACTTAACCAATGAGGACACTGAGACTTTGCAGCTTAGTGACTCTCCCTTGAGAGACCCACGCCTGTGCTTTCGGGGGCCACCCAGCTTTTCCCCTAAGCCCTCTCTTACTCCAGCTCCTCGTGTTAGGGGGCAGGGAAGGTAAAAGAAAAACAGAATAAAAGATCTTAGAGTTGATAATATCTTTTAACTTATTTTCCATGTATTTAATTACTTATTTTGCAAATATAGAGGTCAGAGGTCATTCTCTGAAGAAGCTCAAGTCCTCAGATCTTTGCTTACTGAGCTGCCTGCTGTTGACCACTGAGTTGCCTTGCTGGCCCTTTCTGACAAACTCAGGAGCTAGAGAGATGGCTCAGCAGTTAAGAGTACTGACTGCTCTTGCAGAGGACCAGGGTTCAATTCCCAGAACCCACATGGTGGTTTATAACCACCTCTGTAACTCCAGTTCCAGAGGATCCAATGCCCTTTTCTGGCCTCTGCATAAGCTAGGCATGCATGCGGTGCACAGACACACATGCAGGCAAAACACCCATACATGTAAAAGTAAATAATTTCTAAATAAAAAATCAATATAGCTTATTCACCCACTCACTCACTCACTCATTCATTCATTCAATGAATGACTGTGAGCACTTGATTCTCACAAGCCTGCAGGTGGGTCACGAGAGTTTCCCAGTGTGGTCACAGAGTCTCCAGGAACTTGCAACCCAGGAATCATACAAGCCAGCCCAGATGACTGGAAGATGTTCTGGGGATTGTGAAGAGAGTCATTGCAGACCCAGGGATCCCCCAGGGAGAGCATGGCCAGTCAGGCCCCATCATCTGTTTCTTACTGGGTCCTTGTGAACATCTTTTAGCCTGCTACAGCAAAAGCTACAGGACCAGATGACTTCTCTGCAGCAGGCAAGCCCCAGTGCACACAGAACAGAAATTAATGAATGACGCTGGGGAAAGAGGCAGAGAATTAAGTCAGCAGCTATTGCCAGTGCTCTGCCGAGGCAGCATCCAAAACCCGCATCTGTGAGGTGACTCTGCTCATCCTTTGAGCAGAAAGCAGAATCACATTGGCCCTGGTTTTGTTCGCTTGCCAACTTGAGGCTTTGTGTCTTACAAAATGCATATTTTAATTAAAAAGAAAACTAGAGTTCAGTGCACCACCCCCCCCCATCTCTCAAAAGAGGATCTGTCTATGTCTTACCCCAGTGACATAGAATAAGGTTGGATGAACTGGGCTCAAATCTTGGTCTTTCTGTTGGCTGACTGTTAAACTTCATCTCTGGACTTCAGCTTTCTCAGCTGTAAAGCAAGGATTGGATGGTAGCAGTTATGTATGACTCTGAGGATTTTGCCTGCCCTGGCTCACTGGTTTGAGGTGTAAGAGGTTGGAAACCACCGTCCTCTGCATTGGTGTCCAAGTCTGGAACAGAGGAATAGAATCAAGACATTCTCTAGTTATCAGTTTCTTCTAGAAGCTCCCAAGTATTGGCATGCAGTGACCCTGGAGACTTCCACAGGCCCTCAATACTGAGCCCAAGTGGTGTGGACTTGGTCCATGGTCAATTTTCAATATGGTGTGTGTCTAGAAAGCAACTATTTGTCTTCGTGGGAAACCTGAACTTTGCCCCTCTTATGGTGGTGGGAACAGTGGCCCTTGTGTGGGGACAGAAGTGTCTCTCATGGGATGATATCAAAGCAAGCTGAGGGAGACCCTGAGGATACTCCGGTGGATCTATTGGTACTGAGGACAGCTGTAGGCCCAGATCCTCTCCTAGACACATAGGCTTCTTGTTTTTCTTCCCACCCCTGATACTGGGCCACACAGTCTAGAAACCAGCAAAATGAGGATCCTAATGTGGTAGCCCTATTAACCCACTACATAGGACTCATGACCTGGAATCCTTCTCCTATGGCATGACCCTCAGTGCAGTTACTATGACCATCACTCTGTCAACAGGGGATTTCCCCCACCCCAGATTGCAAATGAGACACCCAGGCTTCCAGAACACAAAAACTTCCAAAAGCCACACAAGCAGCCAATGGCTGGGTCAGGGTTTCCCCAGTACCTGTATGGACATTTGCACTCTAAAGGATCTGGTCCAACTGGGTATGGTGGTAGAGGCCTGCAGAGGCAGGATTGTGATGCTTCCCAGGTCAGCAGAACAGGGCCTGGAGGGATGGCTCGGTGGGTAAAGTGTTTGCTAAGCTAATGTGAGGGCTTGGGTTCATATCCTCAGCACCACACAAAAGCCAAATGGGTATGGCAGCCACCTGTAATCCCAGTGATGAGCAACAGGAGGGGGTGCGGGGGAATCTTTGTGTCAAGCTGGCCAGCTAGAGTAGTTGAATCAGCAAGTTTGGGGCTTGTTGAGAGAGACTGCCACAGTAAAAAAGTGGAGAATTATGAAGGATGGCCTGATATCAGCCTCGGGCTCCCACCTGCACATGTGTGCACGTGCCTACACCCAAACACACATGCACACGCACATGCACACACACACACATGAGCCCTCCTACATGCACACTTACCATGTGTCCCCACAACATTCACCCTCATACTTAAATATATATATATATATATACGCACGCATATGCTGCACCACATGCATACACATTTTAAAAAGGGAACTCTCTCTTTTGGCCAGTGCTGATCAGGTCTTCATAAAGTGCCCTACATGTGTGCAAACAGCTTAGTCAAGGCCCAGCAGATCCTCGAGTACCTTCTTGCATGCCAGGCTCCCACTTTGGTATTTGAGGATTCCGTGACCAGAGGAGTGGCGGAGCGGATGGCTATGGGTTGGAGTTTTAAACATGCAGTCCACAGGCTTTCTGAAAAGGAGTTGGGCACCTTGTACAGCTTCAGAATTCCTTACCTAAAAATGTGTGGTAACCAAGGTGTGGGCATTTTTTTTTTTTTAATTTGTAAATGATCGCATAAACCAATCTAAAATGCTCTGAAATCCAAACCTTTTGAACATCTTGTTGGCACCTAAGACATTTTGGAGTTTGGGTTTATTGGATTACATAACCAGGCGACATGTCCTGTCTGTGGGTGAATACTTTTCCTGTAGTGGCCAAATGTCCCTTCCTTCTTCATCTTCTGCTCAGCACTCCAGTCATTCAGGCAGGCCCTACACCCACCAAAGCCACTTTTGATCTCCAGGGATAAGTGGGCACCCACTGACTTCATACCCTCCAGTCATCAGAGAGGAGAGAGGTACAGAGCCACAATAGAGCATCTGTGAGTAAGAAACTGGCAAAGACAAGCTGCAGAAGCCTCAGTTTGTTCTTCTGTGAAATGGATAGTTGCTTTTGCAGGGCAGGATGGAAATGTGAAGAGTCATGCCTGCATCTCTTCTCTCCATCTGCCTGTCAGCCACTCAGGCCATTCCAGCGGGTACACATGCAGAGGAAAGAGCAGCCAGGGGTGGGGGTGGGGAGTGTTGTCTGTGGAGTGAACACGGTATTCTTGATCTTAGAGATTTCTTTTGAGGATCCAATGTGTCCATCTCATATTGTGAGCACTGTCACTGAGCCTTGGATCCCCTTAGTGACTCTTTATGGTTGACAGGAGCACAGTATTCTTTTGATGTCAATGTTATTGTTGAGGTGTGAGTGCCCCACCCCAGTCTTCAGGCCTGCCCTGCCATTTATCTACAAAATTTTCCAGGAGTAGAGGGTGGGCAGAATAGGGAGTGGTTATTAGCACACCCTTTTGATCTTTGCAAGCCCTTCTTAGTTAGCTTCTCTTCATCTGGAATGTCTTTCCTCCTCTGCCTTGTTCCTTCATTGAACGCCTGCTGTAGGTTCTGCCCACAAAGCCCAAGATGGGAAAATGTGCACAGAGGCAAGCGGGGTAACAGACCAACATCCACAAGACTCTCTATGTGTCAAAACAAAGCATCTTAGCGGTTGCTCAGCAACCAAGCCAGGAGAGTAAGATGTTGGCCCGTAGCTGGTGAACTGGTCCACAGCTAGAAGCCAAGGAAGAGAAGATGGGAATGCGAGGGACTGTTCCATGAAGCTGAGATCAGGAGCCTCCTTTTCTCCTGTCTCTCCGCCTTCTTGCTCTGTCTGTGTTAAACCATCCTTTTATGATATCAAAGCTAGAAGCTCCTTTTCTTTTGAAAATATTCCTATTTGACAGTGTTAGTTTGACTCACCCAGTGTTTTCTCCTGTTTGTTTCAATTTTACTACGCCTGCACCTCTCTAAGTGTGGGGGAAAGCAAGTTAGTGTATTTTGGGGGAGTGGTTATTTTATTTGATTAGACCACTGGTCTAATTCCCACCACACAGAGAGATAGCTGAAGCACTGAGAGTATGCCTCCTACCCCTCAAAACTCCACAGAAGCAAGCATGGGTCTCAAACCTCTTTTCTAGTTCAGGCCAAAGTCCTAGTCTGCATTAGCTCAGACTTCTGATAGAGGTTCTGGGTGGCCTATGGGGTGGATAGTACAAAATGCACTATGCTGTGTCCCATCAGTCCAAGGGTTTGTTTCACAGGAAGACCCAAGACCCTTTAGTTGCATTGAGGGAACCCTTATATGGGGCACACGGGACCATTTTGGGTCCGGGACCTGGTCTTCCCAGACCCATGGCTGGCAGTGTGATCATCTGGTTGATTCCCATAGCAATATGGTGATGTAAAAGTCCACAGTTGCTCTCTTTGCCATTCCTACTGCAGGCTTTGGGGCAGTGCCCCATCAGTGCGTCCATCCATTCAGGAGTCTGTCCAGAGAGTCTGGAGTCAGGGGAAGTTAACAGCCTAGCCTTAGCACATTGGTATTTGGGGACTTTGTGAAATGACTACTGGGATCAGGTGGCCAGAGGTGACTTGTTGAGGGACAGGACACACATTGTGGAAGAATGCTTGTGTTTACATCTCTGAGAGTGAATTCTCTGTCTCTGGCACCTAGATCTTTTGACACAAATCTACAGAGACAGATCTATAACTAACATGGATGAAACTCTTCCAGTTTTTATTTTCTAGATAGAGTTTATGTGTTCTAGGCTTGCTTTAAGTTTCTTATGTAGACAAGAGATGATCTTGAACTCTGGTCATCCAGCCTTTACCTTCCAAGTAATGAGGCTATGGCCATGTGTCATCTTGCCCTGTTTATGGAGTGCTAGGGAAATCAAACCCAGAGCTTTGTACATTCTGGGCAAAGACTCCCTCAACTGAGCTACGTCCCAGGCTCCATTTGCTATTTGAATGGTAGGACTCCAGGATGAAGGGCTGGGAGGAAGATGTGGCCCTTACGATGTGTCTGGCTTGAGAGAAGCTACAGTCCAGATTCCTTAGGCACCAGACCTCTCCTGGCAAGGGCAGTATCTACCCACCTCCATGCTTGACAGAAACGTCTACGTACATTGTCTTCACACATGATCTTCTCAGTGTTTCGTGAGCCCACTAGATCAGTAGGTATGGATTGGCCTCAATCACAATTGGAAAAACTGAGGCTAGAGGCAGGAAGGTGATGAACTGAGATGAAACTTCAATTCCCTTACACACAAAATGGAAACAGCATTTAATACCTTCCTCTCGGGTCATGGTGAGAATTTAATTATATATATATATATAATATTAATTATGCAATGTACTATTTTAATTATATAATGGATATATTCAATATTAGCAATTAATGTTTAATATATATATATATATACACACACACATATCACATATATATAATTCAGTTTGTGGGCAGCATTTACTAAATGTCAGCTACTGCCTGTGATTATTCCCAGTGTCACCCAAATAATAACCAGAGGTCTCTGTCAGCCCCAGTGACACTTTCCATTCCTGTTTTATCATCAAATCCCTCCATCTGCTCTCAGCTTCTATGAGTCTTCAGAGCAACACTTTGAGAGAGGTGTTCCACTTTTCTATGGGGGGAGGCTGGAGTATAGAAAGACTAGGTGACTTCCCAGAGCAGCAAGAGAAGGACCATTCCCAGACTTACGCTCTTCATCCCTGAGATGAAGGGACTAGGATTCAACTCTTCCATATGCATCTTTGGGCCATGAGACATATGTGTCCGACCCAGTCTGTTTTCCTAGCGCTCTGTACATTCAGAAGCCAGTGTTCCAGCCCCCTAATGCTGCCTCTCTAACATCCCAAGCCCCTCCTCTGGCCTCAGCATCATCATTTGTAAAAGGGGTGTGACAGTCAGTATGCTAAGTAGTTTGTTACACACACACACACACCAAACAAACAAACAATCCCCAGTAGAATCAAGTCTTCTAGTTAGTTGCAGCTGGTTAACTTGACACAGCCCAAAGGTATTTAGGGGTCTCAGTTGGGGGATTGCCTCAGTCCAATTTGCCTGTGACCTTGTCTGTGAGGCCAAGGTTTCTTGATTGCTAATTGATGCAGAAAGATCCAGCCTACTATGAGTGATGCCATCCCTAGGCAGCTTGGCCTGGGCTGTGTGAGAGAGGTAGATGAGGAAGCCAGGGGAAGAAGCCAGTCATGAGCTTCCTTCATGGCTTCTGCCTCTGTTCCTATTTGAGTTCTTGCCCTGACTGCCCTCAACGATGGACTGTAGCCTGGAAATTGAAATAAACTCTTTCCTCCCTCTTTGGTATGGTGCTTATTACAGCCACACAGAGCAAAATAAAACATCATCCTAATGGGAAAAAAACTCGTTTTGACTCATGGTTTTGGAAGTGTCCGTCATGGTTGGCTTGGCTCCACTGCAGTGGGTCTGTGGTGAGTCTCTGTTCTGGCAGAGGGAGTATTTGAGGGATGAGGCTGCTCACCTCATGGTATCCAGGAAGCAGAAGGACATAGAGAGGAAGAGGCCATGGGCAAATTACAGCTGTCAGAGGCATGTCCTCCAGCAACCCACTGCTCCAATCAGGCCTCACCCCACCCAAAGGCCATTGAACCCTGAGTCTACCAGTAGATGAGGGCAGAGTCTCAGGAGATGGAAGGTCACTTCCTAAAGCCCCACATGACAGCATTACCCTGGGGACCTACCCTCAATACATAAGGATTACTCTTCATGTCTAACCCAACCCATAACAGGAGGATTATAGTGCTCCTTCACCCCAATATCTCAGAACTAGTTGTTTTCCTGAAGTAAACCCCACTTCACATGATTTTAAATGCATTTATCAAAAGGAGTAGAAATAATAGCTACCTCAGTTTACCCATCTACGAGACAGGGTTGTGGGGGGTATTCAGTAGACGTACGCTCATCTACATAGTGCCGTCAGCAGAGAGACTGTGAGCCAGTCTCTTCATGAATGGTGACACTTGTTCTAGATCCCCATGGGGTTTGCCAAGGCACCACCATCTTCTAGGAACTTGCTATCCCTCTGAGGAATCCCCACAGAGCTTTCCTGTGGGCACTGGAGAAGCAGGACTCTACCTTTGATCCAAGAGACATTCGACATCCCAAAGTCCACTCCTCTTGGCCTCTGTTGGGGGCAACCTTAGTCCAGCAGTGGGACGCAGGGGAAGAAGACAGAATGGGAAGAATTGACAGGTCACTAGAGCCAGATGAGATCCTTTGACTAAAGGCAGCTCCTCCAGGTGGCAGATTTTAGAAATGGGAAGCTTCTCATCAGGGCTTAAAGAAGGGATCCGTGAGGGAACTGAACATTCTGCCCCTCAGAGGTCAGTCTCACGGGTTGCCATCTCAGTACTGCGCTGCCCCACACGCTCAGGGTCATGTGATATTGGGGGAGCTGGATATGCATGCATGCCCAAAGCTAGACCATAGGACACCCCTGGGTGCACATAAGGACAGAACACCACTCTGGTCAGAAGTGTCCCCAAAGCACTCTGGGAAATGGCGAGTGGGCTGGCCGTAAGCCCTTTGGCATCCTGCCCTGCAGGGCTGTGTGCATATATCCCCCAAAACACACACACAGAAAGAGAGAGAGAGAGAGAGAGAGAGAGAGAGAGAGAGAGAGAGAGAGAGAGAGAGGACACACATCCTTCCCTCAGGCTGCAAGCGGAGCTCTGAGCTGGCTCCTCACAGGGAGGTGGAGCTGTCTGAGTCCCCACAGGATGCCTGCAGCATTTACTCTCCAAGAGTCCTTTCAGCAAAACCCACAGCTTCACTCTGCTTGTTCAGTCCCTGTCTTGAAGATAATCTGTTTTGTTCTGGGCCTCTTCACAACCCATCTGCTCCCTGGGAGCTCACTTGTTACGTTGACTCTGGAGAGTGATTTTCTTCCAGTCAGTTCCCTGCTTGTGCTAGAGTACAAACCTGACCTCCTCCAAGCATCCTGAAAGGGAGGCCTTAGCATGTCCACTGGGCAAGTGGGCCCTAGGTGCAGAGCTCAGGGAAGGGGCCTGGCTGTGGGCTTTGTCACCTGTTACCTCTTGTAGGATAACTCCCTGGCAAGAATGAGCGGTCTAGAGATTCCAGTAGTGGAGGGGTGAGGTAGAGTGAAGAGGGTTCATCCATGGTGGTGAGAGAGAATGTGAAGGCTCCATCCACAGTAGTGAGAGAGGTGTGAAGTGGTCACTTGTTCTACTTGTTCACATGGTGTTGACCAGGACACAGAGAGCGCAGAGCAGAACCACTGGAGGGCATTACCCGTGAACGCTGCCTCTAGTTGCCTAGGCTCCATTTCCTTGACATTCCACAGCTATCAAAGTCACCATATACTAGAGACCAAGAAAATTTCAAATCATGAGCCTTTGGATGGTGGTCCAAATGGAAACCATAAAACAGGTTCTTACCAGTTGTCTTTCATCATGAGTACACAGAACCAAGACCCAGAAGTTGTCTGGACCATATCCTGCTCCCAACATTCCCTTCAAATGTGTTCCTGGAAGCTGGTCCCTCCCTGTTTAGAAATGCTCTTCAGAGCCTGGGTCTATCTCCTTGCCCAAAAGACACCACCAAATGATAGTCCTGCCTGTTATCTCAATGAGGCAGTAGTTTATCGGGGCCGTGCCCACAAAGGGACTGAATAGTTTGGGGGGTTAAATGGGTCAGTGATCCAGTTGCTGTTAAGTCCTTTTAGGGTCATATTTAATGGAGCACTTTCTGTCCCTGTGACTGGGTCACACACAAAGTAGCTTGGGCAAACACGTCTGTGTTGGCTCACACTACTGCAAAGCAGTGTGTGGGGGCATCACCTGGGTGAATGCAGAGGCTTGAGTCGCCCACTCAGGCCTGTTCTCCAGGATTGGCTTTGTCCTCAGACATTTCTTCCTCTTGCTTATTATGAGTGGCTAAACTCAGGCCTCAGCCAATTTTCTCTTTACCTGTCCATAAAGTTTGTGGAAGCACTGGGGTTGGTCCAGATGATCCCATGTGTGCCCCTCTTCCACCAGTCATGGAGGAAAAAGGGATAGAGTTCCATGGATTTCCAGGTGGGCGTCCCTTCCCATCTGCAGCCCTGAACACAGGAAGGTATGATTGACAGCTCTCCCCAAGCACTGGAATAGGGGCTACTGCTTATCTCCAATGATAGTGCTCAATTCTGACATCCTCTTCTGGCATCTTCAGATACCTGCATGTACATGAGCACAGACACAGACACACGCTCATTTTTCTAAAAGTTAAACGATTATAATTCAAGCAAGTTTGGGTCACATGAGATAAATACAAGACAGAGATATATCTTTTTAAGTGCATGTTTTCAAGTGGGCTTTGCAGTGGTGTTTTCTGAGGCACAGCCAGAGGACCTTAATGGACAGCCACCCGTTGTATATGCTAGAGTCTGAGATGATGGCCATAGCATGTGTGGTCCCTAGCATCAGCCCTATGGGTCACATTATGCATTTACTGAGCACTGTCCCTTATGGACCTTCACAGCCCCAACACCCGAGAGTTGCTAGTCAATATTAGTTCCAATTTGTGGATGGAAAACTAGATCCACAGATATTAAGGGACAGAGCTGGGCATAGAACCTGGGATCTGTAGGACTTGGGGCTGGGTGGGGGTAAAAAGCACAGGAGGAAATGGGAGGAGTGAGAAGCAGTGACCTCGAAGTAATAACTAGGCTCTCTGCTGGCTGTGTGACCCACATCCTCATGTACACAGCAAGAGGGCAGAGGCAAACGAGACCATCTGAACGATGACACACCATATTGTCCCTGGAGACGCCCATGAGTAGCGCAGCACCTCAAAGCTAGCTCAAACCTGCCACAAGGTGCAGGTCAAAGCATTTCAGACCTTATAGAAAATCTGACCCTGGGAGGCAGATGGCAGCTGTGTCCTTGAGGTTCTCTCCCTCAGCCTGTGACCATTGTGAGGTCTGTGTGGCTTGTTGAGAGAATGGGACATCAGGATGTGTAGTCCTGGATTAGGTAACTATTGATTTGTCTGGCAAACTCCTATTCATCTGTAATAGGCCCATTCTAGCGTTTAATCCTCAAGAGAGCCATCCTTGGCTGCCTCAGGCATTTCCCATTGCTCACACTGCCTGGCACATATTCATCTATTAGTCCCTTTGGGGTACCACTGTGTGCCTGGACATTATCAATTCTACATGTCAAACTGCAGATTCTCTAAGCCACAGTCTAGGTGAGCCTTTTCAGGCTCTGGAGACAGATGGAGGGGTTGATGAATGGACCTCATAGTGCAGAGTTTAGGAGTTACCAGTCACAACATGGCAGGCATCCAGCAAGCTTGCCAGGTAGCTTGTGCTCAGTACATGTCCCTGGTTAGTTCTGAGCTCTGCTTTTCGTGATTGCACCTTACCTGTAGTGTCTGCATCCTGTAGGTGTCCTGTGAGTGTGAACAGGTGGCTCCCTGTGCAAACCTCCTCATATATGTGGTGGCGACACATTCATCTGCCTCCCAGCTTGCTGTAAGGATTAATGGGGTACATGGGACGTGCCGTACCTTAGAAACCCAGAGGTGGCTAGCACACCGAGTAGAGATTGCAATCATTTTTTGCCTCTGGAAACTGTGGCCTAAGGCCAGGCCTCCAGGACGCCACCATGGGGGGATGTGGCCATTTAGGGAGGGCATGGAGGGTTGGTAAGGCGTGGGAATCTGCCAAAGGTTTCTACAGGCTATAGGAAGCTAGCTTAGGACAAAGGACTCTGATGACAGCATTGCCCCTAGATATCTGTGAATTTGCCAACCACTACTGTGTGCCTGTCAGTGATGGAAGACAGAGTAGCCTTCTTTTGTCCTTGCATGTGGGTGATATGCAAGGAGATCCAATGCCACAAGGTCTCAGCCCTGTCTAGTGTGTTGAAGATGGATGACATTCCTCATTCTCTGCCTGAGAGCTACAAGGCATCAAGAGGTAAGTAACCTGCTCTTGGGTCCCATCCAGAGATCAAACCTGGCACTCACTACCCTGCTCCCTGAAAAGTTAGTCCTGTGAGGAAGCCCCCTAAGGCTCACCATTCATGATGCTCTGCAACTATCCCATGGTCTTACCTGCCAGTTCTTGGGGCTTCTAGATTCCTCCAGATCTGCAGACTCTGAAGCAGGGAGAAACAGATCAGCCTTCCACCCCTGCCCCTAGAACACTTTTTAGAAGAAACAGAACCATTGAGAAGGGGGAGGAGCTTCCCCAGGGCCTGGGGCAAGTTTGTGGCTGGGGCCAGGACACTGTGGTGACAAGATCTTTGAGATTTTCTTTGTAAGTCCTGACAGGATATTTTTCTTTTGAAATATTTTTCTTTGTCCAGAATTGTAAATATGTGCACATAGGCTATGTGCTTTGATCATAATTCCCCATTCTCTTCTCTCCCTCTCCCCCCAGCTTCTGCAAACCCCTTCTTCCCATGGAGGTTGCTTCTGTTTTTATGGTGGTTTTGGTTTTGTTTTGTGGTCCAATTCATTTTAATAAGCTCTTTTTGCATAAGTCTGGCAGGGATATAAATTTGAGCAAGGGGAACCTACTGGTGTCTACACCACTGAAGGATGTAATCCCTCCCCACAGGATACACACACAGTATCCATTAGCTACCTGTCACTCCTAAGAGTGGGCGGGGCCTCATGATCCCTTCACCCACCCCATGATGAAATGTTGTGGTCTCATTTTTTTTGCAGTAATCAGAAACCTGGGTCCCCTGTACTCCTCCTCATGTCAGGATTGTTCAGGGGATGATAGAACCAGCGTCACTCACTCGAGTAATGTTTATTGAGCACCAACTATTTACCAGGCTTAAAAAAATATGCTAGGGTTCCAGAAATAAGCCAAACAAAGCTCTCATGGGGGTTCGTATGCTGTTAATATTTTCATATTATTGGCTGGGGGTGTGGCTCCATTGGTAGAATGCTCCTTAGCATGCAGGAAGCCCTGGGTGCCATGTACAGCACCATATAACCTGGGTATGATGGTGTATGCCTGTCATCCCAGCACTTAGGAAGTGGGGGCAGGAGGATCAGAAGTTCACAGTCCTCCTCAACTACACAGAGAGTTTGAGGTCAGCCTGGACTACGTGTGACCCTGTCTCAAAAAACCAAGACAAGAAAAGGATTGAAATCATGGAATCTTCTTCCTATCCCATTGCTTCTTTCCCCACCTGGACATGCTGGTTCCACCCATCAAGCACACGTGCAGTTAAAACTCTCCACGCTGTGCATATGCATTTCTTCCTGCACTCACTGCTGTTTGACGAGGCTCTCACACAGCCCTGGGAGGCTCTGGTTGGTTGTACACTGACCGCAGTGTGGTGCAAATACAGAAGGGTGTGCTCATACCTTCCCCTGCTTCTTAATCATGACAGAGCCCAGCGAACATTCCCGCCTGCTTCTCCAGCTACAGCCTCAGTACTGACCCCTTCTGCTCATCCCCCGAGCCAGAGTGCTTCATGCCACCCCCTCTCATCTGTCCTCCCCAGAGCACCATGAAAGATTGGCATTATGTTGATTTTCATACTTTCATGCAGACCAAAACCCACAAATGTACAAGTCCCATATATGAAATAGGGTGGGCTTGCCCTGGGACCTGTATGCATCCTTATCTTTGGATGGTACCCGCCTAATGCCCTGTCAGCACTGGGCCTCCAGTTGGTCCACTGCACTGACAAAAACTAATGACAGAGCATCTGTATACTCTGCAGGTGAGAATTTTCCATCTATGCTTGGTGGAATCCACGAATATGAGGGGACAAATGTTAATTTAAATTATTTAAACTCCTACGTGCTGTCATATGTTCTGAGTCCCTGTCGGCACCTCAATCCCTCTGGCTGGCAGCATGTCTGTCTCTGCAATGAGGAGCATGCACCTGAGGGGCTATAGATACTCAAGTTTTATTTTTTGTTTTGGTTTTGGTTTTGTTTTCTCGAGATGCTGGTATGTTTTCTAACCTCCTTGTGCCTTGGTTTTCTCATCTGTTAAATGGATGCATCATTAGCATCTGCCATGGTGGAATGTGGGGGAAGCAAGCAGGCTAGAGAGCCTTGGTGTGGTGCCTGGCAGTCAGTGCCTTTGTTGGAATTCATGATCATTACCGCTTTGATTAGAAAGGTCATGTGACCTTTACCCACGGAGCCATCTTGCTGGCTCCTGTCTTTTCAGAACTGTTTTCATTTCTCAGGAAAATTGAGAGGACGGCACAGACAGTGGCCATAGGCTCTGCCTACCACCCATATTCTGCACCTTCAACGCCACCTGCCAGAGTGGCACATTTGTCAACATGGCTGAAGTCACATGACAGGTCACTGTCCACCATACGTGCTACATCAGGGCTCACTCTTGATGCTGTACAGTTCTTGGATGACTGTGTCATGATCTCTGTCACCATAGCAGTGTACAGAACATCACCCCCTTTAGAGCCCCACGCTCTGCCAATTATCTCTTCTCCTGCCCTAGCAACCACTGCCTTCTTACTGCTGCCTTAGCTTTACCATCTCCAGAACGTCCTATGGCTGGAATCATGCAGAACCTTTTGAGACTTGCCTCTTTCCCTTACTACTAAGTATTAGTAGGGATCCTCTGTGTCTCCTCACAGCATCTTGCTAGCTCATCCTTTCTCAGTGTACCACAATGTACATGTACCACAGTACACTTATCCACTTGTCTGCTGAAAGGGGTCAGTGGTTTCCAGATTCTGGCCATTAAGACCAGAGCTTCTGTAAACACCTGGAGGCCAAGGTTTGTGAGCACATAAGTCCTCAACTCCCTTGTGGAAATGCCCAAGAGCTTGATTGCAGGACTGTTTGATGCATGGATATTTAATTCTATAAGAAACTGCCCCACTGTGGTTCTAGGACAGTGTTTTTCCACCAGCAACAGGTAAGAGTTTCTGTCACCCCACCTCCTTACCAGCATTTGGTGGAGTCATAGTTCTGGACTCAGGGCCTCTAATACATGTGGGTCATGTTATATGGTCAAAGGTCACTGTCACTCTGTATGTAGTTTATGTGACCAGCTTTCATTTGGACCTCGGTGGGTTTTCATTCTGTTGCTTTTGTGAGTGGCACTGATGAAAGTGACCTTGGGACAAGGCCTCTGTGACCCTCACCTTTGGTTTTGTTTCCCTTTGAATAGTTTTTTAGAAAGAGTGAGCCTCCCTCCCATTCAGTTCACTGGGGATGTCTTTACATATACCCTCAGCACATCAGCAGTCTCGATGTTCCAACAAGGGCCAGATGGTGCCTGCAGGCTGCAAGTCCATCCCCACCAGGAGGCTGTGGAGTTCTGTCCCTCACCTCCCTCCCACCCCCTTGGGGTCATTTTCTAAACTTGACATGTAGTGGATGAGTGAGGGAGACAGGGCTTTTGTGTTGTTTATTTGGATGTACTAGTGTCTCACACAAGCCATCTGTCATGGTGTCACTTGTGGAAGGGTTGAGGTCACCACTGGGGCAGTCACAGGTCCCTCAGGGCATGTGGTATTCAAGTCCCACAGTGGGAGTGGGTACAGCCCACAACCAGAAGAGACACAGAAGCAAGCCTAAGGAGCCTACATTCTGCACATTTTCACCTAGCAGGCTGGGTCCTGCTTCCCTCTGCTTTTTCTCTTTTCTCTCACTCTACTCCACTTCTCTCATTCACTGAACTTAGAACATGGAAGATCCAGTGCCAAGAGTACCACCTAAACCTCCGCTCCCCGAAAGGAGGAAGGAGAGATTGACAGACAGAAAGCACCTAAATTTCAAATATAGTTGCTTGTTGTGGTCAGATCACAAAGGGCCAGTCTGTACGCCTGGGTTGGGGTAACTCTAGACTTTGGGGACGATCTCTTGGAGGAAGTGACACTTGTGCTGAGCCCTGAAAAACAAACAGGAATCTATGAAGCAGTGAGGGCAGGTCATCTAGCACTAGTTTGGCATGTGTAAAGGCCCTGAAGTGAGGGTAGAAAGGAGCCCGGCCACTGTGCACAGGAGAGAAAGGAATGGAGGAAAGAGGAGGTAGCCGTCACCAAGTCCAGAGGTGGGTAGGTGGCCTGACTCCTGTCAGGGTCAAGGTCAGAGCTGAACTGATCCAAGAGCCAGCAGGCCAGGGGCAAGTCTGGTCACCCTCCCGTGTATTTACAATAGTTCCATTAAAGTTTGCAGCAACTAGACCATGTCTCCCACAAGTGTTTCAGAAGAACATGCACAATTAGGAAAACCTAGAGAAAGGGTCTTCCTCAATTGCCCATTCTGTGAGAAGACTGGAGAATCGCCCTATAAGAGGATTATGAGTGGGGCAGTCAAGCACAGCGTGTGATCCCAGGAAGAAAGGAGGGTGTGGCGGCTAAGTTGAGGCAGGTGTCAGAGGTGGACTTCTCGGCTAAGATGGTAGCTTGTGGCTGGGCAGGAGGCCCTGTTGGTTCTTAAATCCAAGTAGACCATTGTAAGTGGACTAATGTCTCAAGCAACCCAAGAGCAGCAAAGGAGGGGAGGGGAGGGGGGAAGGAGAGGGGAGAACGGGAGAGGAGGTGGGAAGGGGAGCACCGAAGGGGAGGGGAGAGGCAAGAAAACCTGATAAGTAAATGTTAACAACTAATGACTGTAGCTGAAGAGTATGTGGTTTATGAGCACTCATTGAACTCTTCTTGGAAACCTATAAGATTGAAGTTTTTCATGATAAAAGTTTGAGAAAGAAAAAAATATTATAGTTTCCATTAAAAATATCACCCATTACATTATGACTGTGTGTTTTGTCATATTAGACAATCAATATATCATGATAATCTTATAAGCTAGTTAAGGCTTTATAATTAATAAGAATCCAGTCAAATAACAGAAGTAGCCGTCTTATGGACCAACATATTAAAACAAGCTGTAAGCATCAAGCTTCAGGTCAGGTTTGATCTAGGACCAAAATAGGCGACCCGTTTTCTCTGCTGTGTTTCTCTGCCCCAGCCTTTCTGGTTCATACTCTTCTCCTGGGCTTTCGATGCTTCTCAGAGCCAACCAGTCATAGGGAAGAGTCCCCAAAGGAGGACCAGCAGACGCTGGAAGGCTGCCCTGCACCAGGGTATGACAGAGAGGCCTTATTATTCCCTTGGTGCCTCAGGAACTCTGGGCTGTGTGGCCCATCTAAGACTATGAAAAGGGAAGGATAGCTCTAGGAGGGTATGAATCTGGGCTGCTGAGATTGGCTCTTTTTATAGGACCCCTGCTCTTATTATAGGGCTTCCAGAAAAGAAAAAGGAAGGGGGAAAAAAAAAACCAGGAAAAGAATGGCTGACCTCCATCAGACTCCCTCATTTTCATGTGTTCTTTCTCACCTGCAAAGGTACATCTCTTTCTCCCTTCCTATTTCTCCCCTCCCTTCCCCCTCTGTTGCTTCCTGGAATATTAAAATTAAATGTTCTTATGAGACCCCCTAAGACCTGTCAGCCACCTGGCTACACTACATCTGGATATATCCATAAGTCCCAGAGATACCTGAGCTCAGGCTAACCAGAGCTGTCCCATAATTGACTCGTACTTGGAGGAAGAAAAGCCAAGTGACAGAATTGGCAGAGGAGTCCCTTGTGTTCCAGATTTTCCTATCCTCTCTCACATCCAGACCCTCACAGGATCCTCAGGGAAGCCATTCCCATACCAGCTCTTAGAGAAGGAAATGGAGGTTCTTGAAAGAGAAAGGGTTCTGAGGTCAGCCAGCAGCAGGTGGCTGGGCCCCACTGTTCACATCTGGGGTCTCAAGGTTCCTGAGAACCCAGGTGTGGATCCCCAGGTTATAAGAACTGCAGTCAAAGGCTGCTCTGTTTGTCCCCGAGGCAGCCTAGGAATTCTGCTTCAGCCCAGGGACTTCTGTCAAGTGGGAGGATTTGCACTAATAAAAACAGGTGTAGTTTTACAGTGCTCTCTGTGAATCTGTTAGTGGCCTTTAATAAAAATGTATGACCCTAATAATCTTGTTCCACACACCCTGCTCAGATTACCACCCACCAGCCAGTCATCTGCTGGCTTTCGCAGCTTGGGAACAGCAGCCTGGGTACTCGCCAGGGGTGGCTCCCAGGGATGTCAATGACCTGGTAATGATTAATCCAAACTGCCCACTGCTGCAGAAGGAGGAGCTGGGCCTGTGATGCAGACTGCTGGCTGGGGATCCTAGCCACAAGCCCGGTGAGCCATCACTACTTTCATGCCTGTACAAGCAGTCAGGGAGCCTGACCCCAGATGGGACCTGGCCAGGGCCATGGACTCTCCTAGATCTATGGGTGTGCCCACCATTGCCTCTGGGATGAAAACAAGAAGCAAAGAAGTTAGCCAGGGCGTCTGGATCATGTCTGGCCCAGGTTTCTCATGGAAGAAGGAGATGTGGGGTTTTATTTATTGTGTGTGATGGTTTGGGGTTACCGTGAGGGTGTAAGGTCAGAGGTCAACCTTGAGTATCATTCCTTAGGTGCCATTCATCTTGGTTTGTTTGAGATGTTATCTCTCACTGGCCTGAAACTCACCAAGTACTCTAGGCTGGGTAGCCAGAACGCCCCAGAGATGTCCCTGTCTGCCCTTGCCAAACACTGGGATTATAGTGTGGGTCATCACACCTGGCTTTTCCTAGGTTCTAGAGGTCAAACTCTAGTCTTCATTTTTGCATGGCAAGTACTTTATTCACTGAGTCATCTCCCCAGTCAGAGCCTGTGGTTTTAATCTTCCAAGAAAGTGGTGGTCAAGTCCACTCCAACCCTGTAACTCCTTTTCAGAGGCACACTTGGCTGTTAGGCCACAGAAATTGCTGGGACGCGACTGGTTAAACATTACTGTGTAATGAAGACCTGTAGTCCTCTCAGCCTTCTGTTACTTGCTATTTGTGGGAATGTCTAATCACAGACTTAGGGAATACTCCAAAAGTCCTTAGGTCCCATTCTCTAAGCAGTTGAGTGTGCACATGCTGCCAGCCTCTTACTTGGAACAGAATTTTGCAAGTCACCAAGAAATCTATCCCTTATGGAGCAGGAAATGGAGATCTTCTGCCTTAGGTTATCCACATGTCAGACCTTCTGACAGTGTGGTCCTTAAGCACAGGGTAAAACTCAGACCAGAACTCTCACAGTTGCATAGGGATTTCCTCACAGGGATTTCCTCTCAAGGGATCATCTCAGCTTCTCACCCAGGTGACCAGCTGACCTAAGGTTGTCCAGGCTGGGGAAGTGGTGTGGGGTTCCAGGAATAGGGCTTTGGTGCTCAAATTGAAATGAATACCCAACCTGAGCCTGCACCTGGGTTCCACAGGATCCCCAGAGAATGGTGGGTTCCTGGAAGCTTAAGAAACTACTGCCTTGTGTATACACCGATGGTGTGGAGTTTGGAAACTGAGGTTCTTAACCACAGAGCAGGCCAGTGGCTGAATGGATGCTGGCCCCTGCCTTCCTCCTTCACATTCCCATGTAGCTTTCTGAGATACTCTGTGGCTCCCAGAACAGGGTCAACCCCAAATTCCAAGTTGTCCTGAGGCCTGTTGACCTCACCTGCTGCCCAGAGAGGCCACTATGCTCACACCAGAAGTAACCCACCCAAGGCTCACCTACCTGGCACCTTAGAAGGAGGGGACTTTGAGGTCCTTTGATTATCCTCCCCATCTAATGCCAAAACCCCTTTCAGTACATCTGACATCCTGCTCCCCTCATCTCTGCTTGCATACTTGTAGTGACAGGGAGGTCACCACCACACATGGCAAGGTGTATGGTTGGAAAACAGACTGCTTTGATATCCTTTTCCAATATTAGATTTAGTTGTTTCTTGATGCAACTTCTACACAACGGTGTAGAGTCTTCCCTCTGGCATAATTTCAATCGTCCAGGCTCTCTTCCACATGGTCATTTAGTTTAAAAAATGATAGTATAGGTCAAACTTTTATTTATTTTTACTTTGTATTTTTGGTTGAAATTATATTTATATGTCTTCCCCCATCCCTCAGCCACCTATTGTCATCTTGGTCATTATTTTCAGAGTGACAGCTGCCTGTCAATGTCCCTCTTACAAAAAGTCACATCTGATCTACCTCCTGTAATCCAGCCTACTCCTGACGTGGCTTTTTTATTCAGCATCGCTGTCAGCTCATCTAAACCTGTGAAGTATGCCTCTCAGATTCTTGTCTTTCTCACAGAAGCTACTCTAGGCAAATCCCTCTACTTTCTGGTTTATACTTAACTTCTTAAGTCCAGGTGCCTGACTGGCATCATTTCTTGAACTTAATTTTTTCTCCCTGACTGGCCAATGGAGGGATTCTGTTGACCATATTTTCACCTTGAGAGTATTCTCACTCAGCTGGGCTGACTTCAGCAGTCCCACTGGGATTTGTTGAGCACCTACTATGAGTTAGGTTCAGAGAGAGGTCAAACCTAGCCTGGTGTTGTCCTCTCTCTCAGGGGCTTAACAGTGGACTGTGGAGTGGGTGCTCACCTCCAGTCACAGGGGTAAAGCAGAGACAAAGGTCAAGGTCTGAGATCCAGGAAGGCTGTGGACATTAGAATTGCCTCAGAGTTCATGAAAAGCATCAGAGCCTCAAGCTGTCTGACCCAAAGTCTATTGGGCTTGCTCCTATATGTGAAGTGAGAGGCTGTAGCTCAGACTGAAGGAGTGAGGACAGAGCAGGGAGGTAAGTTCAGGCCAGGGCTCTCCACTAAAGGACAGCCAGGCAAAATCTGGAAAGAGGAAAAGACCCTGAAGCAGGGCTGGCCTGAGGTCTGAGATCAACTGCTTACTTCTGGCATCATTAGCCTGAGTAGTTAGTATAGTTATTCCAAGCAGAGTCCTATAATTCCAGTTTGAAAGTGTGTAACAACCAGGGTACGAATCAGGAGCTAATTCAACCAGGGTTCAAATCCCAGCTCTGTAATTCTTAAACTGGTCCCAGCCAAGTCACTCAGCCTCTCTGACATCCTTGGGGATCAAATCCACTGAGTCAAGGAACTGAGCAGAAGTAGAAGAACGGGTGACCTGCTATGAACACCCAGCATTGCTCTCCCACTTAACAGGCTAGGACCCTCACCGTGATACTACAGCCTCTGTACCCAAGGTCACATGGCACCAGGAGGCCCTGAAAATGACATCTCCTATACAACCCACGTTACCCCAAATACCCCAGGTCAGCAATTTCTTTACAAAGAAACCAAGAAGCTCCTGACCTTCTGGACCTCTCTACCATGTCCCCAGGGAGTCGTTCTCCCCAGATGGTGCTGAGCTCTGAGATCTGTGGGAGGTTCAGAGACCATGCGTGGATGTAGCCCTGGCCACTGTGTGGGCTGAGCATCCCCAATGGTACAACACATTGGTGGGACTCCCTGAGGCAGAATGATCAGAATAGGCATTGCAGAAGAACCACTCTCAAGCCAGCTGATCTCTGCTTATTCTTGGGGCATTTACACCCAGAGTATGCAGCTTCGGGAACCCATTTGCCACCCTCCAAGCGACGTCCAGAATCCACCATGGCATCCTGTGACATCTTAATTTAAGTTGCCAAGGCTGAGGGTCCTGCCTGACACTCACCAGCCCCGTGGCTATGCCTCTGTGTTCTCTCACCTCGTTTCTCTCACCTGCAAAATGGGGACAATCTCTGACTCTGGCCACAGTGAGTGGTCCAGCTACATTTACATCTGCTGTGGCTGAAATGCTCATTTACGGAAGGAAAGATGGGTTGAGGTCTATTGTTTCAGAAGTTTTAATTCATCATGGCAGGAGGGCAGTGCAGGGCAGTTCCATTATGGCTGAGAAGATTCAGAGAGACCAGAAGCATCTATGGGCACTCTATTCCATAGTATAGTGTATCGGAGGACGCACCCCAGCGACCCACTTCCTCAATGACGCCCCACCTCCCAAAGCTTCCACAATATCCCAAGATAGCGCTACCAATCAAGAGCTAAGTATTCAAACCATGAGCCTGCGGGGGACACCTCCACTTCTGAGGCAGTCCTGCCTGGTCGCTTCATGTCCTAGAGGGAGAAACTACGGCTTAAAGGGAAAGGATACATTCACCAATACACCACTAATGTATTGGTGTCCTGACTGTGTCCTCTGGATTCTGAGCCCCTAGAAATATGGAGAGACCACCTAGACCTTCACAGATTGAAGGAGGTATCTTCATTGCCTGGTGACCCCACAATATAGGAAGCCCAGAAGCCCGGCTTGAAGCTAGCCATGTGGTGGGAACTTAAAATCCAGAGAGTAGTGTACACAAACCTGGGTTCTTCTATATGAAAGAGGCCCCTCATGCCAGCCATGGCTGCCACCTGGAGAAAAGAAAGCCCTGCTGAGTGAGTGTGTGTGTGTGTGTGTGTGTGTGTGTGTGTGTGTGTCTGTATGTGTATGTGTGTATCTGTGTCTGTGTGTGCATGTATATGTGCATATGCATTTATGCATATATGGCCGTGTGTGTGTGTGTGTGTGTGTGTATGTGTGTGTGTGTGTGTGCATGCGCACATATGTGGGCTCGAGGGGGCTGAAGGAGGGTTATTTATCAACTCACTTTGTGTTCCTTTGGAAAATGATATTGAACCTATGTAAAGGGAATGCACCAGACAGAGCTGGAGAGACTTGTCAGGAAGAATGAAATAGAGGTCTGTGGCAAGCACTGGGGTGCAGGGTCCAGTGCAGACTTCAGGCTCTCTTCAAAGGGCTAGGAACAGCCTTCTGGCTGCCTCCCCCAGAGGCTCTGCTTTTAGAACTGGCTGGGGAAGGTGCAGAGGGAGAGGGAGCATCCAAACCCCCAGCTCCAGCCCCTTATCACTCGCTCCAGTCCTCCCCCACATATGCAGGTTCTGCACCCACATATCTAAACAAGCTCAGGCAGAATATAACTGAAACCAAAAGAAGTCTGTACTCAACACAGACAGCTTTTTCCTTGCTATTCTTATAGCCCAGCAACCTACAGACTTTATATAGTTTTAGTTAGACATAAAGTACACAGGAAACTGTGCTTAGCCTCTGCACAAATACCAGGTCACCAGTATATGAAATAGCTGTACATGTCATTGGAGAACTAGCACCCAAGGACCCAAGGTGGCTATCCCAGGACTGTTGTATCCAGTAGGAAAGCTGTAAGCAACTGCTAACTGGACTTTAAAAAACATAAAGCAAGTCTTTAAAGTTCTCTGACTTTGCTTTCTTTCTTCTTGAAATGGGATAGAGGGGACCCTTCAAACAGCCCTGGTAATCCCTTCTCTCCTCAGGCACCTCTCTGGGTTTCTCTAACAGTGCGGACAGAAGCCCAGTCCAGCAGCATGATTAGGGCATTGAGTAGAGTGGATGGGAACCGGATTTAGGGTTTCCTTTGTCAATCTCCACTGCAGAGAGGTGTTTAAGGGGCAGGTGTAGAAGGTGATGGATTTGCATTGTCAGAAGACTAGATGGCAATCCCAAGAGAGAGGTGCCAGTGGCTGGGGTAGGAGGAGGGCAGCAGTAACAGGGGACAAAGAAGAGGCTAAGGTGAGGGCAGCTTGGGTGCAGGAGATGCAGAATGGATATGGGACTGTTTAGATATCTCCAGGGTCCTGGTTCCATCATTTGCATGCACATTCATGCTGTCTTCTGGGATGGGAAGGGTGGAAAGGATTAGTAGGCTTGTAGAAGGAAGAGACCAGCTTCTTTCCCATGCTTGAGAGTCCCTGTTGCTTCCTCCTTCCACAGGGAGCCCATACAGTCGTGCATGTGTCTCCGACAGTCTGATTACCTCTCTGAGAACAAGCCTATTAAAACCCAGTGCTGGACCCAAGGCTCACATGTGTTTTGGTGACCAGGATTAGTGCATAATTTCCAGCAAATCTGCAGGAGCCAGCAGAGTTTAGCCTGCCTGCAAGCCGATTCCCATGATCAAGGACTGTGAAGACGGAAGTGCTCGGGGTGCCTGGTATTACCAGGACAGCTGAACCTGGCCTCTGGGACTAGTTCAGTGGCCCAGGCTTGGCCAGGGAGGGGAGCTTTGTACTGATAGAAGAGATGTGTGTGTGTGTTGTGTGTGTGAGGGGGTAGCATTTGTAGGGACCTCAGAGCTGTTATGTTGTGAACAAGCTGTATCCCCATCCCTCATAGGAAAGGTGATGTGATATCCACATGGGGAAGAGGGCAAAGCCATGCTGGGTTTTGCCTCACCCCTGGCCTTGTGCTCAACTTCCTGTCTATGAAGTCAGCAGAGGTGCCTGATCCACAAGGGCCCCATTCAAAGGTTCATAGATCTAATGTGACATGCTGTGAGTCTCCCCAAATTCATGAGCTTTGGGATTCCTTCCACAGTGGAACCCTAGGCTATGATAGGGAATTCTGGGAAGGGCTTTGTCCCAAGCCCTGGCCTCCTCCTTCCCTTTGCCTGACCCTCCCCCCACAGAGCTCCTACAGGGATCACAGCCCAGTGGGCCTGTGGGAACTGTAGAAGGTGGCCTTCTCATTTCTAGCCACTCTCTAGATCACCCCGCAGTAGGACCAACTGACCTGAGCTGAGCCTGTACCCGGAGTGGCTGGTCTGAAAAAAACAGATTGTCCTGCAGGAGCAGCCAAAGCCATCTCTTCCATTATTTTTTCTTCTTGGGGAAAAAAATCTAAATGCTGTTCCACGTCCATCTAGCCCAGGGGACCTGGCCCAGCCCAGCCAGCTTCTGCCCACCTCTGTCCGTTCCCTTTGCTTGCTCTGGCTACCTAGTCTCTGAACGGAAGCTCATTCTAGGACCATTGCACTTACCATGTCTCCTCCATATCCTCACAGTGGTAGCTAGCATCTTGTCCTTGGAGGCTCAAGTTGAAGTCACGCTCAGGACATGACCTTGATAGACTGTTTCTTTTAAACCTTTGTGACAACTCTAGTCACATGTATTTCTTGTTGTCTTGGCCACACTTTCCCTGTCTTGTGAGTGATCTGAGGGTAAGGACCCTGTTCTCCTCCTCTCTGTCCCAGGTGCCTTTAGCTGTGCATGGTGACACACTCGTGAAAATGACTGTCCTTGACTGGTACAAATGTGGAGGGAGAAGAGACTGGGTGGGGGCTATGGGGCAAGAGGCCTTGGATGCCAAGGTCAGGCATTTGGACCTCACCCTTTGAGCAAAGAGGAAGCTACTGGTTAAGGTCATAACCTCTGCTGGTTGCAAGGAGGGGAAGGAAAGAGAGAACTAACATGGCCAGTTGCTCTACATGGCAAGGGCCATACAGTGGGCTCTCACCCTAAGAGGTGTCACTGCTCCCTGGTTCTCCTGACAACAAAGAGGACTGATGTGTGAAGGAGACATGGACCCAGCCTTGGATCATTCTGGAATTTCTCTCCCTGTGGATTATACTCTTTTTGTATCTGTGGGACCACACCACAGTCTCTGTGGCCACATCTCTCAATTGTCTTCATGGCTTTGTCAGGGTGGTCCATGTTATGAAAATTCAGATTCCCCGGTCCAGCCTTGGTCTCTGGGGAGTGGCAGAATATGTTGGTTTTTGGTTTTTTGTTTGGTTGGTTGGTTTTGTTTTGTTTTTGTTTTTGTTTTTAATACCAGCTCCCTGGGGGATTCTAATATGCCATGGAGACTGTGGAACCCTGCTGCAAAATTCCTGGCATCTATTTACCACTTTCCTTCTAGAAACTTCTGCCCCAGATGGCATAAGATAAATACACTCCGCAGGAAGCAGGGTCCGTGGATCTCCTCTGGGCCTCTGTCCTCTTGGGAATATCTTCCCTGTTCTCACCCTAGAAGCATCCCACTGAGACCGTTCTTTTAGGACCTGCCTCCTACAAGCAGCCTTCTGACCACCTCTCTCCCCTGTGGCATTTGTCCCATCTCCTCTGAAGCCTTGTATTACTCTGCAAGATCCTCAAACGGCATTGTCACTTCCACTTGAGTCACTAAGTCATTGAGCAAATATTTACCAAGAACTTCCTATTAGTTACTTCTATGTTGCTGGGGGGGGGGACTCTAACAAAATTAACAAAAGAGAATCGGCTTACCATTCATAGTACAAGGTTACACACAGTTCATAGTGGTGGGAAAGTCTCAGCAGCAGGAGCGTGAAACAGACGTCACTTTATATCTACAGTCCAGAAGTAGAGAGGAATGGATACCTGGGCTCAGCTTGCCTTTTCTTTCTCACAGTCTAGGACCTCATCCCAAGGGATGGTGCCACTCACAGTGGGGAGAGGGGTCTTCCCTGCTCAAACTAATCAAGCTCATACCCTATGGGCATACCCAGAGGCCCATCTTGCAGACAAGTATAGATCTCAAGTTGATAATTAAAATTAATAGTCACACCTCTTATAGCTGTAGTTGTAATTAGATGCTGAGTTATCAGACAGACAGCACACTGTCCCCAAAGACACTCAATACAGGGAAGGAGACAGACCCATAGACACCATCATCAAGAACTCCAGTTGCGACTTTGTTGTCTGGTTGCCAGGATCTAAGTCCTAGCCCCACTCTCAATGTCTGTGTTCTAAGGTAGGCTGTTTCTCACCAATCTGTGTTCCAGTACTCTCATTTATAAACTGGAGCTGGTACCAATGCTTGCCCCAAGGGTTGGTATGAGGGATGAATTAGGTGCTAGGCCATGTGTATAGTCCAATCCAGGCTCCAGAGAAGCCCCAGGAAAGGAGAGTTCATTTCTGTCTCACCCAAAGTAGCCAGAAAGGCCCCCCTGAGGTCAAGGCAGGTGTCATACATGGATGACCCAGCTAAGAAAATACTTGTGCAGAGAAGTACAAAGGGTGTGCCAGGCAACAGAACAGCCTAAACACTGAAAGCAAAGGAGGAAGTGATATCATCAGGATGTGCTTAGAGGGCAGTAGGTGGAGACTGCCTTCAGGAAGTCTGGGTGCCTGCCAAGCCTCAGTTTACCTCCATAGCTGCCATATGGGGACAGAGGATATAGGACCAGATAGAAAACACACACCAAAGATGAGCTAGAGGCAGCTAGGGTTGTTGCTAATTCTGGGAAGCCATTGCTAGGTATGTACTTAATTCCAGGGTCCTGCCCTCGGCACATCATTCTAGAAACTTCCTTAGTACCAGCCTGGAAAGCAGCTGAATGTGCCATATGGAGGTAAGGAGAGTGTGACGAATGACCTCCTAGTTCTGTCCTGTTCCCAACCCCATGGCCAGGCTCGGACTCCCTTCTTCCCCTTCTGGCACAGTCCCAGGTGGCAAAGATACTTAATACGTTTATACCACAGCTGGTAAAGACCAGGCCTTGTATGTTTCAGACAAAATGTTCTTAGAAGGGAGAACAGGTGACCCTAGCCCTGTGACAGAAGCTGCCTCCTGGCCATGGCACATACCCACTAGACAGAGGTCAGCAGTGACCGGCCTGGCTAGCTGGTCACACATAGGGAGGACCCATAACTGACCTGTTGCTCTGAGTTCTAGATTCAGTAAAGCTTAGTGAGAAAAATCCTTTGAAAAACTACAAAAGAACTCCCTGTGTGTTTTTTGACCTTGATTGTCATTAAATGTGGTAAAATATACAGAACATAAAATGTATCATCTTACCCATTGTAGATGTTTATTTAGTTCATGGGGCATAAAATATACATGTATACTGTGTAGCCATCATATCTAAAACCCTGAAAGCCACTCACCAGTAAAAACTCACAGCATCTGCCTTTTGCTTTCCATCACTATGGACTCCTCTTGGGACCCCATAGAATGGGATCATGCAGTGTTTTACTCTTGTGCCTTAGTTAGGGATTCATTGCTGTAAAGAGACATGATGACCTTGGCAGCTCTTATAAAGGAAAACATTTAATTGGGGCTGGCTTACAGTTTTAGAGGTTCAGTCCATTATCATAGCAAGAAGCATGGCAGTATTCAGGCAGACATAGTGCTGGAGAAGGAGCTGAGAGTTCCACAGGCAGCAGGAGACAGTGTATCATGCTGGGCATAGCTTGAGCATATGAGACCTCAAAGCCCACCTCCACAGTGACACACTTCCTCCAGGAAGGCCACACCTTCTAATAGTGCCACCCCTTTGGGGCCAAACATTCATGATTCTATGGGGCTATACTTATTCAAAGCACCACACTCTTGTGACTTTGTCTGATATCTTCAAGGTTCACTTATGTGGTAGTGTGTCAAAAACGTCTTTTTAATGGTTGAATAATATTCCATTGTATAGATGTGCCACAAGGATACGACAGGAGAGTCCCAAGTTTGAGGATGAGTCTAGACTAAAATCAAATTTAAAAGGCCTTTGCCTCCTGTCTATTATAGTACCATCTTTCTGCGTTTTGAGTGCATATTCTAGAGGATCATGTGATAATTGCATAAGATTTTCCCGGACTATCCACTGTTTCCCACAGGAGCTGTGTCAGAGACACAACCACGAGACAGAGAGATTTAACTGGAAATGGTGTAAGTCTTTTGAAACCTCAAAGTCCACCCCATGGTGACACACTTCTTTCAACAAGGCCACAGCTCCTAACCCTTCTAAGATACTTCCACCATCTAGGAACCAAGTACCCAAATATATGAGCCTATGGTTGCCATTCAAACTACCAGCATCTAGTTTGTGTCAGATGCTAATTCTTGAACCAGCCAACCTTCCCCAAGGTGGGGACATGCTATTTGCATGGTGGCTCCTCGGTGGTTGCATGGACCTACAGATGTGTCTCAGTTCCCTGGCTAGGCTTCATGGGCAGACAGAACCTCTCATAGGGCTTTCAAACTCACATTTAAAAATAGATAGGTGGGTTTTTTTTTTTTTTTGCTTGAGGATGATGGGGGGGTCTAATCTTAATTGTTAATTGGTGAGATTTAGAATCACCAAAGAGGCATGCCTGTGGGATTATCTTGATTCTGTTATTTACCTGCCCATTGTGGGTGTGACCATTCCCTGGGCTGGGATCCTGGACTGTGTAAAAACAAGAAAGATCTGCTGCCTCAGGCTCCCACAGCTGTGGCTCCCCCACCATGATGGACTGTACCCTCAAACTGTATGCCAAAATAAATCCTTTCTTTCTTAAGTTGCTTTGCCCATGTTTATCCCAGCAACAGGGAAAAGTAAGACAGATGCACTGGCCAGCAAGACATGGACTATGACATGCCCTGCCAGACTGCCTACCACATCCACTAACAGCCCTTCCTAAATTGGTTCAGATTTGCAGAAAGAAGCACCTGACACCCCTGTTCACCCAGATACCAGACTGGCTCTGAGAGGCCACTGAGCTGGCAGTGCCTGTGTTGATGTCCTTGCCAGCCAGGCTAAGTTCAGGGCTATCCTTGAAGTTTGCATTTCCTGATGCTCCCAAATTCTCCCCCTCTTCTCCCACCTCCACATTTCCATGCACACATATTTCAGGACACATTGGAGAGCCAAATCTGAGCATCCTGGAACAGAAGATGCTTATAAACTTGTCATTTGTCCTTCATGCTAGCACCTGGACAGAGGTTGCCCGCCCTCCCTGTGACTGCTTTCCTTCCATTCTGCCATTTTTGCCCCCTAGTCACCTTCCCCCCTTCTATTCAACCATGATGACTTTCTGTCATCTCTTCTCAACTAGATGAAAAGATGTTACCTTCACTGCCCTGACCCATCATGCCCTCTCCTTGCCTTCCCATCTGGCCACTCTGCATGAGGCCTCTACGTCCAAGCCTTCTCTTGCTCATCCTCTGAAACTTCAGCTGAGCCTACATCTCTTCTAGGAACAACTTGGTGCCCTTTTCACTGCTGCCTCATAGTTGCTGATGTGACATAGCAGAGGGAGAAGGCAGTGGCACCCACCCTTTGATTTCTATAATCTGAGACTCAACTTCTACAAATGGCAAGTTTTGAATGTAGATGATCATGGGAGAAAGAGAAAACACAATAAGAAGTCAGAGCTCCTATTTGCCATCCAACCTGCCAGCCTCACACCTGCCGAACGAAGGTTCTGAGTGAGCATACCTGAGTCCATTTCCCTTGAAGCTAAGGCCTCTCCCTTATCTGCCTGGTGAAGCCTTTCTATACCCTGCATCCTACAGCCTCGATCTCAGAAAGTTAGGTACCACCCTTCCCTCGGGCCAGATATGCTCTACATCCTTTTCCTTCCAGCATCCTTGCTCTCAGAAGACTCCTTCCTCACACAGGCCCCCACGCTTTCCTGCATCACGGCATGGAATCATTCTCCTTTGTAGTTAATGCTTCCCTCACCTGGCAATCAACCGCATCCTGCCGCGCCTCTGATGTCTTGCAGGAGGGTGCTTCGTGCCTGGTGCTATTGTGCAAGGTGCATGTTGTCTCGCCTGTTAGTTCAGGAGGGGGAGTAGGCAGGGTGCCTCAGCAGCCCTGAGCAGGGCTCTGCATGCAGGAGCAGCTTGATCCTGGAGTGATGATGGATGGGGTGGTTGCTGGTTTTCCTCCAGCTTGTCCTTTATTATGCTGTCAAGAAACCTTTCTGCAGATTGTTCTCATTATCCGACTCATCTGGTTTCTCCAATTTACTCAGCTCGTGCACTGAGTCTCCTGGGTGGGTGGAACCTTGGGGATACAGAGGAATCCCCCTCCCAGGGCCCTGCATGTGGCATGCCTGAGATGAGACATGAAATCTAGGAGCTGGCAAACACAGCAAGGCGCTATAGAAGTGGGAGCCTTGTAGCTCCAGGCCTGGAGGCTGACTGTGGATGGTGAAAGAGGAGGTCTCCAGGATGATGTATTTTGGGTGAAATAAGGAGACACAAAGGGGTTTCAGGTGGGGAGCATTTAAGGAGCAAATCAATTCAGATGTCAGGATCACTGTAACCTCCCTGTCTTCTCAGGGAGCCCCAGTACAAAGAGAAAAATCCAGAGCCACCCTGGTCTACAGAAACTATTGATTTCAGTCAGATTGTCATTGTCCCTCAGAAGGCAGTTTCCCCAGCTCCTAAGTGTCAACACCCTCAGATACCAGCCTTTCTGCCCCCTTCCTGTTATGAAAGCCAGAGTGCCAAAAGGGTGGAATTTGGTGTCCTTTATAGGAAAGGCCATCTGCTAGGGCTCCTACTCACCCATAAAGAATGTGTGGTTGGCATCTTCCTGAATCTACTGGTCCAACCTACTCTACTAGGAAGTGAAAATATTTGTAATTATTTTTGTAGTGTGTGTGTGTGTGTGTGTGTGTGTGTGTGTGTGTGTGTATACCAAAACATGTGTGCAAAGGTCAGGGACAGTTGATAGGAA